>JAMXBD010004566.1:0-54839 GCA_024138025.1 Combretum micranthum | reverse complement strand
GCGAAATGGTTTTCGAGCATTATCTTGTTTGGGTTCGAAATATACTAAAAATTAACGAATCTAATATTTTTAAGCTTCCCTATATTGTTACGAATTATTATTCATAATTATCTTAATTCTATTGCTTATTGTTTAAGAGCGTGGAATTGCCGAATCTAAACACTAGGGTTTGTTGTAGACTTTGTTGACTTTTAGGATTCCGATTTGACTTTCAGCTTTTTGATTTATTCGTAAGATCATAAAATTTTAAGGTTTTTTACCGTGTTTATTTTTGGTTCAACATTTATGTTTTCTTTTATTTTATTATAATTTATTTAATATTTTGAGTTCTCATGATTGTTTAACTCAGTTTAGGGTTATGGGTTGACTCCGTTTGACTTTTGGTGGTAATTAGAATTTTTTTATTTTAAAATTCACTGAAAGATTTAAGGCTTTAGTTTTTTCTCGTCGAGTGTTATTTGAATATATCATCTTGATTTGCTTGTTAGGGATCAAATAGATGATTTAGTTGGCGTAAGGATGTTGAATCAAACGATTGTTGTATTTTCCATTTTGTTCTACGGTTCTCTTTTTTCTTAAGGTTAAGAATTTTTCGTATTTGATCTTATTTAGAATTTGGTTTTAGCATGGATCAATTTTCAGGGTCTTGGTTTTGATATTTAATTCTAAAAATATGTTCTAAGAATTGTGAAAATTTTGGGGATTTACAAATCGTATCTCATGTACCGTTAAATAGATACACTCGAGCTAGTAGAGATAGCAATTATAACTATATGAACAACAATAGCAAGTTACATGGTGAAGTCTTATAAGGAACTTAAATCTAGTAATCAATGTTGAAACATTTAATAAATAGGCTCACGATAATCCTTATCATAACCCTACAAGCTATCTTAGTTGTAATAATAAATCATGTGACTAACTAAGACCTCTAGAAGGTTACATAATTACTGTATAACTAACATGCCCTATGGCAGAGGAAGATAAGACATGATCGAAGGTTGTTTAGAAGAAAAAAGATTTTGCATTTATATAAGCTGTATAAGAAAATAATATCACAAAGTCTATGTTGCCATATAAGCTCTCTTCTTTTCCTACTTTGACTTCTTTTCAAGCAATGGACAATACTGCTGGATGTGTCCAGGTTTGTGGCAATTGAAACAAGTTGTCACATCTTTCTTTTTTATGTTTGAAGGAGCTACTGCTAGTGTCCTCTCTTTTTTACTTGAAACGAATCCTCATACACTTTATGAGCATTTTAGCCATCAAAACAAAATCTTCATTTTCATCTTTATCTTCTTCGTCATTGGATTCTTGTCTCATGGCTTTCAAAGCAATAGCTTTCTTGTTGGAGTCCTCTCCTTTTTTTGATGAGCTCATGGGTTTTAAGCACACAAGGAGTTCTTCCTTGCTCGAAGCACTTCACATGCTTCTTCTATTGCTGTCCTCTTTGCTTCCCAACCTTTTGGAAGTGACTTAAGAAGTGTAAAATTAATTTCCCAATTAGTGAAGTTCTTCCCAAGTACACTTAAAGGATTTATAATATTAATGAATCTATTATGCATTTCATTAATGGATTCATTTAGAAGCATTTTAGTATCATGAACTCTAAAGATTCCTTCATAAGTCTTTTCAAGTTCATCTCGAATTTCCTTAGCGGTTGTATATGTGCATATTTTGTTAAAATCGTTTTCATTTAAACCATAATGCAGAATATTCATGGCAATTTCATTTAAATTTAGCTTCTTCCAATCTTCTTTTATGTAATCTACTTCTTGTTCCCCTTCAATTTTTAAAGGCCCATTTTCTATTAAATTCCAGATTAATCTATTTTGGGTTTTAAGAAAAATTTTCATTCTACAATTCTAGTAAGGGTAATTACCCTCACTTAGAAGTGGAGGTCTGTTTGTAGCTTAGCCCTCTAGAAATCTTAGTACGTTAGAAGCCATGATCTTTACTCTATTAAGTGATTAAGCACAAAAAGATAACGACTGGATCTAATACCAAATGAAAATACACTAAGGATACTGTTGGTCCTAAAAGAATAATTAAGAAGGGGGTAAATTGGTTATTAATAAAAATTTTACTTTTCAAAATTTCAAACAAATTCACACCACTTGGTTACTCAAACTTTAATGGCTTTAAAGCTTACTTGAAAGTAATAAACTTAATAAGCAATAACTTTAAACAATATTCAGATCAAAAGAGTTTACTTAAATCCGCAAAAGATCAAACAACAAGTTCAAAGTTAAACTCTCAGTTTCACTTTCTGATTAACTCTCTGCTTAAAAAAAGATATTGCTATTACTCTCTGATTTATTTTATGAGCATATAATATAGCTAAGAAAAAAATTAATTACGCACGAAATAAAGAGAGATAAGAGAGTGGAGAGTGCAAAATCGATTTATAAAGGTTCCACCTTAAGCGTTAGTCCTCTCTTCTAGCACGAAGTCGGGGACTTGGTATTCCACACCGGTATGTTCCACTATATCCAACAATCAACAAGTTACAAGTTGTCTTTACCGAAGTACTTGGCTACAAATGCACTCAATTTGATTCTCCAAGTTTCTCCTTAAGCTAACAATCAGTCTACTGAGCCTACTTGTAACACTCAATCTCACACAAAGTGAATAAATCTAAATTAGAGGAATAGAATGTGAATCCTCAAAATTTCAAACAATAAAAACAATAAGAATAACAGTGATTTGTTGGAATTAAAGATGAATATTTTGGCTTTCTGTTGCTTGAGCTTTTCACGTGATTGTACTTCTTTTCTTTTTTTGGGCGTGTAAAATTTATCCTTATTTCTTCCAATAGCTAGAGCTTAAAGTTGATAAACTTAACTCTTGATATTGTGCATGTTTTTTGAATTATATCTTCTAGTTGAATCTTTTTCCAATTGAAAAACTTGAATAAGTTCCTTGCTTCTGATTTGTTTCTAATTGAAATCTATTGGACGCTATTATGTAACGTAAAAAAGATAAGGATTTCCTGATTTAAGCTTCGTGAAGTTGATCCGTTGCTTGATATTTGCAAACTTGTTATTGTTGTGATCTAATCCAATATTTGAGGATAAGAAAAATCGTGATCTATTCTCAATAGAATAAAATCGAACATCTGATCAAAATTTTGATCCAATTATTGTGCGCCTTTCCTTGAATATTTCTGTTGTGCATTCTTGATACTTCTTTAATTCAAATTTCCACCTTTGTAGAGATAGTCTTGATTAATAAGAATCCCATAAATTGCGTCTACTCAAAGGATAAAGATCTTCTTATATGTTCAATTTGAAAACGTATTTGTTTCCCACATCTTATAGCTCATAAATCTCGTATTTATCAAAGTCATGAAGCTGTTCTTAAACCTCGTGACTTGAGTTCAATCCACTTTCCTTTGTCTTTGTGATTTTGAAATTATTGCCTTGTTAAGACATAGCCTAAAGGATAAAAATATTAGCTTCTCGTGTTTAATAAGAAACCTTAATGTGTCCAAAGAATCTTAAACTAGAACACGTAAACTTGAACTTGTTGTTGTGTTTTTGCTATCAAGACATAATAGAAATCCTTAATCCAATAAAAACTTGAATCCTTATGAATATTTAAACCAACTTTGTGGAACATAATTGAATGTATTACCAAAATACATTCAACTTTGGAGCTATGTCTTCAAATCTGTAATATACGGAAATAAAGATGTAATATACCAAAATAAAGATGAAAATATAATGAATTATGAATCATAAGATGATATAGAATGAGTTTAAGGTCAAAACAAGTAAATTGTAAAGGTTTGAGTTTAATTGTAGAACAAATGTTGAAGTTTGGATTTCTACAATTTTTGACAGATGCTACGCCGCCTCCTAGAGAATCTACACTGCCGGCGTAAAGACGACATAGGAAGGGAACGGTAGCGTTTTTCTTAATGCTGGGTGAAACGCCGCCAGTGTACATGGGGGTTTCTTTTAATACCAGCTAGGAACGCCGCTGCGTAGGTCATGGATTTGTTGGCGTATGTTGTTGGATCGAAGTTCTAGGACTTCAAAGCCTCAATGAACGCTGCTAGTGCTCATGTAAATTTTGCCAGCGTAAGGTGTATGTCGGCTAGATTTAAACATATGCCATCGGCGAAGGTGCCGTCGTATGACCAAATTCTATAAATACGAGATGCGAAAAACGATTTTCGATAGAACTTTTTATTCATATTTTTTCCTTCGTGAAAGAGAGTTTTGGAGTGTTCTTGGATATCTAGGATTGGAGAATCATTCGGAGTGTGTTTTTGATCCAAAGTAAGTGATCTTAATCTTCTCTTATAAATTATATACGAATTTGCATAAGTTTTCTTAGGTTTTGTTGTGTTCTTGAAGGAAAAACGTGGGAAAGATTTATATCTCGGATTTAATCTGTCTCGGTTGGATAAGGAGTAATTTTGTAATTAAAGCAAGTAAGTATAATGTTCTCATAACAAATTTATATGAGTTTCAGGCAAATTCTAAGGATTTTGTGATTATTTGCATGAAGGAAACCCTAGATTTGGTTGAGATCCGAATTTATGTATGTGAGTCAGGTTTTAGTGATCCAAATCAGTAAGTTTCGTCTTTTCTTCAATGGAATTAAATAATGTGTGATTAGATGATCATTATGTGTTCTTGTTGTCATGTAATATTAGGGTTTTGAAGGATTATCGAGTTCTATAGATTATTATGGAAGATTGATTGGGTTAAACGATGCAACTTGGTGACTTTCTTTGTCAGGTTAGGATTTCAAGAGTTATAGTACATTAGGATTTGTTTATATCGTGTTTTTATTTTTTTTATATATGTATGTTGTTGACAGGAATTTGGAGATTTGGGTTTGTTGTTGTATTGTTAATATTGATTGAAATATTGTGGAGATCCGGGAGATTTGGCTATGGTTGAGTGTTGTCAATAAACGAGTTTCAGGAGATTCATATTAGAATTTCCTGAAACTGAAAAAGGTACGACCAATCCCTACCTGTTGTTTTTGCTTGTAAGTTTAGAATTGATTGAATGGTTGTAGGAATAGAATTTCACAATAAATCTAATTATATTCGGTTTAATAATTGTCTGTTTGGTTGTGCTTGGTTTTAACCAATAAAGACCTAGCAGATAGTGATACTAGGAGGCATCTTGATGATCTTAGTGTGAGGTTGTCCCTAGTGGACTCGTGCCTTGATATGATTCCGGCAGAATTAGGTGTTCTGTATTCGGGGTATTTGGGGGGTATCCACTCATCCATATATGTATATGATTATTATTTTCAAAGAGTTGTTTGATTTTTCAATGGGGTCTGAGTAACTCCAAGTTCGGGATTAGAGTATACCTAATACTGGACTGTGTTGTTTTGTTGGCTTAAGAAAGATAATAATATGACTATTTGCATTAGTTTAAGTTGCAAGAATTACTTGCCTGTTGTATGTGCATATGCATTTGTTTTTGGATTGGAGTTATCGTACTAGGCGTCGCCGCTCATTCTTTTAAATTTTCAGGTACAGGTGAAGAAGATACATTATATGATCTTTCTAGATATGAGTTATTCTTTGATAGTGGCGATGGCGATAGTGGACCCGACTACCCAATCGAGAGCTAGGCTTCAGATATCAGGATTTCTAAAGAAAAGACATGTTTAGGTCATTTGGAGTTGTAGTTGGATATTTATGTTGGTTTTAAATGAAAAGATTTTGATGTAAACTATTTTTAGTTTTTGTTGATTTTGTTAGCTATGATGTCAACTTGGATTTTATGCTTCAACCAGGAGTTCATATTTTATGAGATATATGTTTTTAGTTTGAACAAGTTTCGTATCCTATGAGATACTCTATATGTGTTTACAGGTGATATTTGAGAATCTGAAGATATTAGAGCCTTAGCGGTCCTATTCAAAAGAGGATGCATGGCGAGTTATAATGCTTTTTTTTTTTGCATTACAACTTAGTTGGTATCAGAGCCATAAGTTTTGAATCATATAGATTTAAGTTTTGATTCCTTAGGACGGTGAGATTTGAGGAGCCGGGTAGAATCATAGGTTTGTTGTTTTGTTAAGTTTGATGTTGTCTTATAGATTTAAGTTTTGATCTTTAGTTGGGTACCCTTATTCTAATCTTGTGATGTTTTGTTGTGTTAGAATGTCTCCAAGAAGAAGAATTCCTAAGGAGAATAAGAATTTGGGGCAGCAGCAGGATGAGCAACAGGCTCAAAATCAGGACTTGCCACCACCTCCACCTATTGGACAGTAGGTTTCGGTTGATGCTACACAGCTTATGCAAGCTATGAATGCTTTATTAAGAGTGGTTGGTCAACAACCGCAAGATATGAGGAGAAACATGTAGATGGTCCAAGAAAACGCTAAAGCTTGGAAACAAGAGACTGAGAGACTAAATGGGAATGGAGGAAATGGAGCTAGGCATGCAGGTGTGCTTAGTCTTAATAAATTTATGGACTTGGTACATAAGTTTGAGCCAATACAAGGTAAGCCTCTCGAAGCACAGTTGTGGATGGAAGAAGTTGAGAAGACATTTGCTGCTCTGGATATTCCAGAGATCAAGAAAGTTGAATATGCCTCCTATTTGTTGATTGAGAGAGCCAATAACTGGTGGTTAAGCACCAAAAGACACATGACTAGTATGATTACATGGCAAATGTTTCAGCAGGCCTTCTACAGAGAATTCTTTCCCGACAGTGTTAAGTAGAGAATGCTTCAAGAGTATTATACTCTGCAGCAAGGGAAGATGACAGTGGAAGAATATGAGATGGAATTACACAGGTTGATGAGATTTCTACCTAACACTTTGAAAGAGAGTGAAGAGGCTAAGGTTAGCATATTCATCACTGGACTAAAGCCTGAGATCCAATATCAGGTAAATTTGATGGATTTTGACAACTATTCAGCTGTGGTGAACAAAGCCAAGCAATGGAGTAGGGTTTGAAGGATTAGAAGCCGTGAGCCACAAAGGAATCAGGTATTCTTAGGCAAGAGGCCAGCAACTGGTATACTAACACAGGATAGAGGCAAGAGGCCTATCACCTAGAATTTTAGGCCAACAGTGCATAATATAAATTAGAAGATGCATGAGATGCCTCAGACCACATGATGTGAAGGATTGCAAGTAGGTAGAGAATGCTTGCTTTTCTTGTGGTAAGCTGGGACGCAAGAGTAATACCTGCATAGACAAAGTCATTCCACAGGTTTTCTACTTCAAGTGTAGGCAGAGGGGACACAAAGCTGTAGATTGTAAAGGAGGCCAGTATGGCAGAGTTTATTCTGGCCAGAGGCAGCAAGCACTAGCAAAGGTTTATGCTTTACAACATAGTGAGATTTATAGTATGGACACTATCGCGGGTATGTTTCATATGTTCCTGCATAATGCATATGTGTTGTTTGATACTGGTGCCAGTTTCTCTTGTGTTTCTAAATCTTTTATGTCTATTTGTGGTATGTCTACTGAGTTTATGCCTGGATGTGTATCTATTAGTACCCCCTTGGGAAGTGAGTCTATAGGCATCTACCTGCAGATTTGGTAGTGCTGGATATGTTAGATTTTGATGTGATTTTGGGTGTAGATTGGTTAGCAAAGTACCATGTGACGATTGATTGCCATAACTTGGTAGTATAGTTCAGTTTGCCCGATGGTGATCAATTTGTTTATAAGTTGGTGGTGCAAAGACCTCCAGTTCTACCTACTTATGAATTGTGGGGAAGATCAGTTTTGGCTGCTATGGTGAAAGAAGATAAGAAGGAGATAGTGTTGTCGGATGTTCCAATTGTATGTGAGTATCCAGAAGTTTTTCTAGAGGATCTACCTGGATTACCACCAGATAGGGAAGTGGAGTTTGGTAGTGACTTGATACCTGGTACTGCACTAAAATCAAAAGCTCATTTTCGAATGGCTCCTACAGAACTTGCTGAGCTTAAAGTGCAATTGAATGATTTGTTGAAGAAGAAGTTCATTAGACCTAGTGTTTCACCATGGGGAGCTCCAGTTTTGTTTATAAAAAAGAAGGATTGCAGCATGAGATTATGCATCGATTGCAGAGAATTAAATCAAGTGACAGTCAAGAACAAGTATCCCTTGCCACGAATTGATGATCTGTTTGATCAGTTGGTAGGAGCTTTAGTGTTCTCAACGATAGACTTGAGATCTGGATATCATCAGTTGAGAGTGAAAGCTGAAGATATTCAGAAGACAACTTTTAGGATAAGGTATGGACATTATGAATTTGTTGTCATACCTTTTGGACTCACCAATGCACCAGCAGTATTTATGGATTTAATGAACAGAGTCTTCAGGGAGTATCTTGATATGTTTGTAGTAGTCTTCATTGATGATGTATTAGTGTACTTAAGGACTAAAGAGGAGCACAAAGAATACTTTAGATTAATTCTTACCAAATTAAAGGAAGAGAAGTTATATGCATAGTCTTCAAAATGTGAATTCTGGTTGAAACATGTGTCTTTTTTAGGACATGTTGTTGATGGTGGTGGAATATTAGCAGATCCTGAGAAAGTCAAAGCAATTGTTGAATGGCCAAGACCTAAGACAGTGACGGAAATCATAAGTTTTCTAGGAATAGGGATATTATAGAAGATTTGTGGAAGATTTTTCCAAAATTGCTAGTCCTTTGACCCGGTTGACAGATAAAGGAGTGATGTATGAATGGAGTGAAAACTGTGAAGCTAGTTTTCAGTTGTTGACGAATAAGTTAATATATGCTCCATTGCTAGCCTTACCTATGAGTAGTGAGGAGTATGCTATTTATAGTGACGCCTCTATACAAGGTTTAGGATATGTGCTGATGCAGAGAGGCAGGGTTATAGCATATGCTTCCAAACAGTTAAAACCCTATGAGAGGAATTATCCTACTCATGATCTGGAACTAGCAGCAGTTGTGCATGCTTTGAAGCTGTAGAGACACTACTTATATGGAGAAGGATGTAAAGTGTATACGGATCATAAAATTTTAAAGTACATTTTCACTCAGAAAGAGTTGAACATGAGACAGAGAAGATGGTTGGAACTGATAAAGGATTATGATATTGATATTCAGTATCATCCAGGAAAGGCGAATGTAGTAGCGAATGCCTTGAGCAGAAAGAGAATAGAGAATCTTACAACTTTGATCACGAGGGAACATCATCTCATTGATGATATGATGAAGCTTGAGTTGGAGATAGTCACAAGATAAGTAGGTGAAAGATAGCTAATATGAGAATTCAACCTACTCTTGTGGACAAAATCAAGACAACTCAAACGGATGATCAGAGTATTTTGGATATAAAGAGGAAAATGGAGATGGGTTGAGTACCAGAATTTTATGTGGATGATGAATGTATCCTTAGGTACAAAGGGAGATTGTATGTGCCAGTGCAAGGAGAACTTAAGAGGGAATTGTTGAAGGAAACGCACTACTCCAGTTATTCCATTCATCCTGGAGAAAACAAGATGTACCAGGATTTGAAAAAGCTATACTGGTGGAATAATATCAAAAAGGAGATACCAAAATACGTATCTAAGTGCCATACGTATCAAATGATTAATATTGAGCATAGAAAACCTGCAGGCGAGTTGAAGCCTTTGGCAATACCACAGTGGAAGTAAGAACATATCACCATGGATTTTGTTTCTACTTTACCCAAGACAAGAGATAAGTTTGATTCAATCTGGGTCATTGTGGATTGTCTCACAAAGGTAGCTCACTTTATACCTATAAAGACTAGTTATAAGTTAGAGCGTTTGGCACATTTGTACATCAAGGAGATTGTGAGATTGCACGGAATACCAATAACAATCGTGTCAAATAGGGATACCAAATTTGTTGGACGATTCTGGAAAAGTCTGCATCAAGCTTTGGGAACCAAGGTCGTGTTCAGTACTGCTTATCATCCTCAGACTGATGGATAATCTGAAAGGACTATACAGACTTTAGAAGATATGCTGAGAGCATGCACTTTGGATTTCAAAGGAAGTTCGGATTAACATTTGCCACTAGTGGAATTTGCCTACAACAACAGTTATCAAGCATCGATTGGCATGCCTCCATATGAAATGCTTTTATGGAAGAAAGTGTAGATCACCTATTCATTAGGATGAAGTAGGTGAAAGACAGTTGTTGGGACCCGAATTAGTCTAAGACGCAGTTGACAAGGTTAGTTTAATCAGACAAAGATTGCAAACTGCTCAGAGTGGACAAAAGAGTTATGCGGATAAACAAAAAAGACCCTCGGAATTTCAAGTGGGTGAGCACATTTTGCTAAAGATTTCAACAACAAAAGGAGTTGCCAGATTTGGCTTAAGAGAAAAGTTAAATCCTCGATATGTGAGACCATATGAGATTCTTGAAAGGATAGGTGACATGGCTTATAGATTAGCTTTACCCTCTGACTTGGAGGTAATGCATAATGTGTTCCACGTATCCATGCTCAGGAAGTATGTTAGAGATTCGGATGAGATAGTAGCTCTTGAACCGCTGGAAGTGCAGCCGAACCTTACAACGATTGAAAAGCCAATCAGAATTGTGGATTCTAAGGAGAAAATTCTGAGAAGTGAGATGATGAAATATGTAAGAGTGCAGTGGACTAATCAAACTGAACGTGAAGCTACCTGGGAGCTAAAAGAAGACATGAGAAAGAAATATCCAGAGTTGTTTCATTAATCTAGGTAACTTTCAAGGACGAAAGTACTTTTTAGGAGAGGAGAGATGAAATATACGGAAATAAAGAGGAAAATATAATGAATTATGAATCATAAGATGATATAGAATGAGTTTAAGGTCAAAACAAGTAAATTGTAAAGTTTTAAGTTTAATTGTAGAACAAATGTTCAAGTTCGAATTTTTGCATTTTTTACAGATGCTACGCCGCCTCTTGGAGAATCTACGCCACCAGCGTAGAGACGGCATAGGAAAGGAACAGTAACGTTTTTCTTAACGCTAGGTGGAACACCGCTGGCGTACATGAAGGTTTCTTTTAACGCCGGCTAGGAATGCCATTGGCGTAGGTCATGGATTTACCGGCATACGTTGTTAGATCGAAGTTCTAGGACTTCAAAGCCTCGATGAATGCCGCCAGTGCTCATGTAAATTTTGCTAACGTAAGTTGTACGCCGGCAAGATTTAAACGTACGTTGCCGGCATAGGTGCAGGTGTATGACCAAATTCTATAAATACAAGACGACGATTTTCGACAGAACTTTTTATTCATATTTTTTCCTTCGTCAAAGAGAGTTTTAGAGTGTTCTTGGAGATCTAAGGTTGGAGAGTCATTCGGAGTGTGTTTTTGATCCAAAGTAAGTGATCTTAATCTTCTCTTATAAATTATATACGAATTTGCATAAGTTTTCTTAGGGTGTTGGTTTCTCTCAATTATAGATTTTGATGATAACAAAAGAATGAAATAACAATTATTTTGAGTTGTGTTTGTCAGAAAATTTATCAAGAAGATTAGAAATTATTTTCTGCAAAACTCAGAAGAATACTCAAAAGGTTAGGCAGAAGGAACATTGCTTATTAACAAGTTCATAAACTAAGGTAGAAGGTATATCAGAAGGTGCAGTATATCCAATTTTGAAGAAAATCTTGTTTTAATCGATCCTTTGAAGACCTAGCTCCAATGATTGGATATATTTGGGAAATATATTCAATCTGTTCCACATAAGTTGGTTCAATATCCACAGGGTTTTCATTTTACGGATTTAAATATAATCATGACAATTCAAGTTTATTTTTTTATTCTGAATATTATGGACGAATTGCATAAGAGAAAATGAAGAAAATATATATTACATAAATGAAGTATAAGACACAAGCGAGGAATTATAGAGCTTGTCCAAGATCAGATTAGAAACAATAAATCTGATGAGCGGTAATAAAAGAAGATGAAGCATGAACAGTGGCAGACGAGTTCAACGGAAAATTGATTCGAATTTCTTTTGTTTGAGAATTTTATGCATGATTATAGTGATTTAAGGTTATCCCAATCTTATGGAAGTTTATCAGATGTTCTAATTTCAAAAGCAAGGCAGATTATGAAGATAAACTTGAAGGGACTTTGTCAAACGAAAAACATGGAAACAGAGCTTATCATATCATCTTTCTCGGAAATTTGAAATTGAGGCTTATCTGGAAAATTCAAATTCGAACGTTGAAGGAAACAAATAAAATCCAGGAGCTTCAAGTCAGAAGATACAACAACATACATAGAGGATAACATCTCGAAAAAGAAAAAGAGTTAAAAAGAGCGAAATTATGTATTCGTTACTGTTCATCTTCTTCGTTGCAACACTGTCGAGGATTGTTATTGTTTTCCTCAGATTTTGAATTACTTTTTGTTTGAGTGATTGTGAGTTGCAAGTAGGCTCAGTAGTTTGATTGTTTGAGAGAATCAAGCTAAGTGAATTGTGAACTTCTTGTAACGATTTTCATTGATTGGATTAGTGGAACAAAACCTGTGTGGATTACCGGTGACCCTGGCTTGGAGCTGGAAGAGAGGATTGACGCTCAAGGCGGAACCTCTATATATCGAATTTGCAATCTCTTCTCTCATCTCTTTTTATTTTCGTGCAAATTTAATTTCACTTGCTGCATGAGTTCTTGAGTCAGAGGGTTAGTCAGAGGGTATTTCAGAAGGTTCCAAGGAGAAAACATTTAGAACTCAAACTTATTTTCCGAGTGCTTGAGCATTGTGTTTTGATCTGTTGTGTTGTTTTTAAGTGTTCATTTGTGATTTTCACATTTACAAGAAAGATCTAAAGCCATTTTATAGTATAATCAAGTGGTGTGGATTTTTGTTTGAAATTATTTTTAAACAAGTTTTTATAACCAATTCATCCCCCCCCAACCCCCCCTCCCCCTCTCCCCCCTTCTTGGTTATCTTTTCGGGACCAACATAGGGTTTTGTTGTGTTCTTGAAGGAAAAATGTGGGAAAGATTTAGATCTCGGATTTAATCTATCTCGGTTAGATAAGTAGTGAATTTTGTAATTGAAGCAAGTAAGTATAACGTTCTCATAACAGATTTATATGAGTTTCAAGCAAATTCTAAGGATTTTGTGATTATTTGCATGAAGGAAACCCTAGATTTGGTTGGGATCCGAATTTGTGGATGTGAGTCGGGTTTTAGTGATCTAAATCAGTAAGTTTCGTCTTTTCTTTGATGGAATTAAATAATGTGTGATTAGATGATAATTATGTGTTCTTATTGTCATGTAATATTAGGATTTTGAAGGATTATCGAGTTCTATAGATTGTTGTGGAAGATTGATTGAGTTAAACAATGCAACTTGGTGACTTTCTTTGTTAGGTTAGGATTTTAGGAGTTATAGTACATTAGGATTAGTTTATATCGTGTTCTTATTTGTTATATATATGTATGTTGTTGATAGGAATTTGGAGATTTGGGTTTGTTGTTGTATTATTAATATTGATTGAAGTATTGTAGAGATCCGGGAGATTTAGTTGTGGTTGAGTGTTGTCGATAAACGATTTTTAGGAGATTCATATTATAATTTCTTGAAACTAAAAAAGGTACGACCAATCCCTACCTGCTTTTTTGTTTGTAAGTTTAGAATTGATTGAATGGTTATAGGAATAGAATTTCATAATAAATCTAATTATATTCGGTTTAATAATTGTTTGTTTGGTTATACTGGGTTTTGACCAGTAAAGACCTACCAGATAATGATACTGGGAGGCATCCTAATGATCTTAGTGTGAGGTTGTCCCTAGTGGACTCGTGCCTTGATATGATTCCGGTAGAATTAGGTGTTCTGAATTCGGGGTATTTAGGGTACCCACTCATCCATATATGTATATGATTATTATTTTCAAAGTGTTGTTTGATTTTTCAATGGGTTTGAGTAACTCTAAGTTCGGGATTAGAGTATACCTAATATTAGAATGTGTTGTTTTGTTGGCTTAAGAAAGATAATAATATGCCTGTTTGCATTACTTTAAGTTGCATGAATTATTTACCTGTTGTATGTGTTGGGTTTCCATAGGATTTTAAAATTATAAAGATCAAATCTTTCACAGCGGAATTCAAAAAGAAAACCCTAACCTAGTATCCATACGTATTGATTAGAATAAAACAAAACAAATAGTTTGATTTCGTACCTCTAGAAGCTTGAAACTTGAACTCAATTTGTAGATTAGATCTGTATATATCACAAATTCGCAATACCCTCTACGGTATCCACACGAATGAGCACTCTTTAATAGGATCCTTCACGTGCTAACGTGATCCAGAACATTTCTATATGATATTGGGATTTTCACACACGACTCTTCGTGCTTCACTTTTTAGGGTTTGTAGATTTTCTCTGCCGGTCTAATGTCGACAGATAAGTCGTTAACCCTAAAGAGATCTCTTTATGTGCCTTTTATACTAATGTTATTCTCACATGAGTAATGACATTAGTGCCCCTTAATCTAATAAGGGATAATATTTCCTAAAATATAATTCTTGCACATAACAATGTAATAATTTATTATTTCTCTCTATAATAATAAATTATTATTGCTACAAGACATTAAATTTAGTCCATGATCCTTTAATTTATTATTATTCTTAATAATAATAAATTATTATTCCCACAATACGTTAAATTTAGACTATAATCCTTTAATTTATTATTATTCTTAATAATAATAAATTATTATTCCCACAAGACATTATATTTAGTCCATGATCCTTTTGACTCGTTCTTTTGTGTGTGACCCAGTAGGTTCACTTAATGTTGGCAATTGACCTAAAACAATTTTAGTCAACAAAACAAAAGTGGCCTCTAGCAAGACATTATGTTTACCCAAATTAAGTGAAGATCGGTGATCCGATTGTTACTTAATCCATAACTTATGTCATTATCCTTTTGTCACATGATATCTAGATTGAACATAAGGCATGGATAGTGTCATCCTTATATCATTCAATCTTATCATTTCTCGATTTCTAAGTAAACTGATAAAAACAAATGAAATTGATCACGCTATCAATTCATTTGAGCACGGCCATGCATTCCTCAGTCTCACTCATTGAGGGGCCCAGAGATATCTCTCTCATAACGAGAGGGACAAATCCCATCTTAATCACTCAATTTCCTCTACATGGTTTACATTATGCCCAATCTTAACCTTTATAATTATCGGTTGAAGACAATGTTTGATTGAGTTGAAATAATATTCCTCATGTTGGAATCCATGGTGATTTCAGGTCTGAGGATACGATGACATTTTATTTTAAGAATCACTTATGACACTAATCCATGTAGTGATCTCAAAGCGGGTCAGTCCAGTACATAGTTCTCCAACATGTACCTATGAGTTTGATTTGTATCTCCATATAAATAAACATCCTATGATTATCAATCAAACCTCATACTAGATTTAATTCATTATTATTCCCACAATAATGAGCATCTAGGGATATTTAGAATAATTAAATTATTCACGGATCCTATTATAAAGTAAACATGCAAACAATATAATAGAAATGTTTATGAATGACAATATCCAATAATTGGCCTATGGCACAATCACCAACAATCTCCCACTTGCGCTAGGCCAAATCATACATGTATCTAATACCCATTGACCTTGTATGATGATCATGCTTTTGCTTGTGCAAGAAGCTTGATAAGTGGATTAGTAATATTGTCATTTAGTTGATACTTTGCATATCTTCACAGCATCCGATGCTGTTATACACTCAGCTTTTCTTATAGAATCTACTACAGTGTTCTGCTTTGAATATTTCAAGCTTACTATACCTCCATTGAAAAGAAAAATATTGTGATCTAAAATCATCCTTGTTGAATTGGAAACTAGCATCCATGTAAATATTTACAACTAGCTCGTCTTCCAATCCTCCATCTATCAAGAATGCATCTTTAGTTCTTCTTAAGTACCTAAGAATATTCTTGACTGCTGTTCAATGAGGTTCACTAGGATCTAACTGGCATTTACTGGTTATGCTTAATGCATATGACACATCTGGTTGAGTTCATAACATGGCATACATGAATGATCCAATAGTCGAATCATAAAGAGTCTTACTCATATGATCTTGCTCATCATTTGTCATTGGACATTGAGTCTTGCTTAGATTTATATCATGTGACATTGGTAAGAATACCCTTTTGGAAACTTGCATACTGAACCTATTCAGTACTTTATCTATATATGCACTCTAACTTAGGCCAATAAGCTTTCTAGATCTATCCCTATAGATCTTGATGCCTACGATATAGACAGTCTTACCTAAGTCTTTCATTGAAAAACATTTTCTTATCCAAGACTTGACATTTTGCAAGGTAAGAATGTTGTTCCCAATGAGTAATATGTCATCTACATATAGCACTAGAAAGACTACTGCACTCCCACTAATTTTCTTGTCAGCACAAAGTTCATCTTCATTCTTTGATGAAATCAAACTCTTTGATTGCTTTATCAAAACAAAGATTCCAATTTCGAGATGCTTGCTTCAATCCATAAAGGGATCTTTGAAGCTTGCAAACCTTCACAAAATCCTCAGGACGAACAAACCCTTCAGGTTGTGTCATGTACACATCCTTAAGTAGGTTTTCATTAAAAAACAATGTTCTGACATCCATTTGCCAAATCTCGTAATTTTGACCCAACATGGCCTCTTGATAGGTAGTGAGCTCATTTTGATCCATAAGCAGCACCTCGTGACTATATGTAATGAGAAATCCATATCTCTCAAGTTGATGTTGCACTCTATCAGACCTATATGGGCCTTGTGTTACCTGTGGAGCATCAACAACTAACTATATATCTTGTTGACTTTCAACTGGCGGTGTCAAGACTATTTTATGGATCTCGAACCACTTCGAGATATATTTTACTCCCATTAGTTCTTTTAGAGATAAACTCTTTTTTCCTTAAAAATACCATTCCAAGTAACAAACACTTTGTTCTCAGAGGGATTACAAAACAATAACTTTTGGTTTCTTTTAGATACCCTAAAAAAAGTATTTCCTTGACTTAGGTCCAAATTTGTCTAAGGCTTGACGTCTCACATAAGTCTCACAATCCCAAATCTTGAGGAAAGACAGACTAGGCCTTTTTGAGTCCATATCTCATATGGTGTCTTTTCAACTGCCTTAGAAGAAACACAATTTAACCTGAATGCAATTGTCTCTAGGGCATAGCCCCAAAAGGATTATGGAAGATCTGTTTGATTCATCATAGATCGAACCATGTCTAATAAGGTTCTATTCCTCCTTTCAGATACACCGTCCCATTATGGTGTTTTGGGTGGAGTTTATTGTGAAATTATTCCACAATTTCTAAGATGGTCCTTAAATTCTTGGCTTACATATTCACCACATCGATCTGATCGAAGTACTTTGATTGTTTTGCCAAGCTAGTTTTGTACTTCATTTTGAAAAACTTTGAACATTTCAAATGATTCAGATTTATGTCTCATTAAAAAGACATATCCATATCTACTGAAATCATTAGTAAATATGATGAAGTACTGTGACCTCCTCTAGCGGCAACGGTTAATGGACCTCATACATCAATATGTGTTAGGCTCAATAAATCAATTGCCCTTTCACTGTGCCTAGTAAAAGGATCTTTGGCCATTTTTCCTAATAAATAAGACTTGCATATTTCAAATGATTCAAAATGAAATGAATTTAAAATTCATCCTTATGAAGCTTCAATATGCATTTCTCATTTATGTGATCAAGGCAACAATGCCATAGATAGGTCATATTTAAATCATTGGATTTAAGGATATTAGTATTTATGTTATAGATTGATCCATTATCATGTTTCAGATTTCGAACATAAAGACCATCATGTAAGTCAGCATTTGCATAATACATGTCTTTATTTATAAATGGAACATTTATTATTCTTCATAATAAATGTGAAACCTTCATTCTCTAAACATGAAACAAAAATAATATTCCTATTCAAAGTAGGAACATAAAAGCAATTGTTCAACACTAACAAAAGCCTATTGAGCAAAATCAATTCATAAGTCCTTATAGTTAAAGTAGCAACTTTTGCTCCGTTTCCAACTCATAGGTTGACTTTGCCCTTTAGATCTCTATAACATAGATACTTGAAGTAGTAGTCTAATTACTCTCATTTTCCTTAGATCTTTAAGTAGAGTTTGCAGTTCCCCTTCCAGTGACCTGGTTCACTATAGTGGAAACAAACTCCTTCCTTACGAGGTTTTTTGCCTTTGGTTTGGTTTGGTTTAGGTTGAGGCTTTGAACTATTCATAGCCTTAGCATTTCCATTGCCTTTCTTCTTCATGCCCTTCCCATTCTGAACTATCAAAACGTTACTAGGCTTCTACTTCTTGATATTAGCCTCAGCAGTTTTAAGCATCGAATGCAATTCAGAAATTAATTTGTCCATGTTATTCATATTAGAGTTCATGACAAACTGGTCATAACTATCTGGTAATGAATTTAGGATCAAATCAATAGAAAACTCTTGGCTTAGAGGAAATCCAAGCCTTTCAAGATGATCAATATAACCCTTTGTCTTTAGGACATGGGTACTTACTGATCCTCCTTCAGCCAACTTGCAAGACTGTAGGGCTTGGGTAATCTCATACCATTCATGTCTGGCCTGCTGTTGAAACATTTCCTTAAGATAGACAATCATCTCATAGGCTTCCATGTTTTCTAGACCTTTCTGAAGTTTTAGACTCATGGTAGCAAGCATTAGGCATCCTACATCAAGATAATCATCAGAATGCTTCTTATAAGCATCCTTTTGAGTTCTTGAAGTATTGGCTAGAGGCTCTTGAGAGATAGGCTCATCTAGGGCATGTAACTTCTTTTCTTGCTTGAGAACAATTCTCAAGTTTCTAAACCAGTTTAGAAAATTGGTTCCAATCAATTTGTCCTTCTCAAGGACAGATTGCAATGATAATTTAAAGTGTTGTTTGTAGCCATTGATCTATAATTACTTATGCAAAGTTTATTTTAATAAATTAAAACTCCCACTAAATCAATAACCCTCATTATCAATGTTGTTGCATTTAATTATTGCAATCTAGTGGGCTAAGATCCATATTTCACCTAACTCTAAGTCAGCTTTGGCATGTAACTCTTTACCAATTACATCACATGTAACTCTTAGATCTTTTATGGGATTTTTGACATCATATGTCCTAGCATGTTCAAATTCCATCTAACGCCTTAGGCCCAAAACCGTTTTGATAGCCTAAATAAGTTGAACCATATTAAACACATGAGTAGCAATATTACCCATACTGCCTTACTAAGATTACCTAATGTACCCTGCTTTGGCAGAACCTACATTTTGGTGATCGAAGTCTTGACAAGTGTTAAATCATGAGTGGCATTTAACTTAAAATTTATTGAGGGATTTAATTATTGATATTCCATTTTTTTTATCACGTTTAATGGATAGTCAATCATACGTGGTGGTAAATATAGTAGCACATACATATGCATACATCATATCTCATGATATATCAACTTTATCGAATAAAGAAAAAGTGTCATAGCATGGCCCTTTATTCTACATTGATTTTCATAAGCCAATATGAAAATCAATGGTCCAATCCTAAGGTAAAAACCATCTTTATGGTTTTGTTGTAAATTTTCTTGTATCTTCTTCAAGATCCTTGTTTCTCCATCACCATGGATTAAGGAGGGTCTTCATGACATCTTCATGTCTTTATTACAATAATAAAAAGATACCAAAGATCCTATGACTACTTGTAGAAAATAAATTACAATAAAATAAAAACGACACACAGGCCGTATTTATAATATTACAACCCATTTAAAAGAAAAGGAATAAAAACCTGCTAATCACATAAGTCTTGGGGCTATGCTATGCACCATACATGTAATATAAACACATAGAGAAGACATACACATATGTCACAATACTTCAAAAGTGTGTTTTATATTAAGAATTATTAATTAGAGTTTATTTAACTAAATCATGCACCTTGCAAGGGTTAAGGGGACAATCCCCTTATGGTAAAAATCGAATCTTTTAAATCCTTTTCAAATTCACATGAAAATTTTAAAATTCGATTTGTCTATAAAAATATTACTGCAGTTCATGAATTTTAATAAGATATTGTTCAAAAACAACATAACATATCCAATCTGAATTGAAACTGCTATTCAAAAATTTAATTTAAATCAGACGGAAAAAATCCAAAATAGATGCACTAATATCAGCACAAAATGAACGTCAGATTGAGTTAAAACAGATCAGATTAACAAACATCCAATTTAGACCCGCAATTCAGATGTCCAATTCATGACTGTTCAGATTTTTTTTATTATTATTATTAAAAACAACAACTACAGATCAAGACTTGTCCAATACTCGTCCATTATCAAATACATAAACAGATCCAATCTGTTTTAAGTTACAAGCTGCCATTGAAAAAGCAAGCGTCTGCAATACGTAAATCAATTCCAGAGGCACAAATGAGTAGCACAGATCTATATCAGTCCTCTAAAGTCTTCATCATGGCATGAATTAAAATAAATAAATTCTGAACGCAGATATAATCCGCTAATATGCAACGAACAAGACATTGCAATATCACGCATTAAGCCTCTAATTCAATTCTAATCCAAACAGACGCGTGAAAAAGGACATCCATTTTTTTTTTTATAAAAACCGTGATTTGAATAGGAGTTTGTATCACATAAGAGAACTGCATAATCACAATTGAGAAAAACCCTTAAGATCCATTGTAATCAAATCACACATGATCTATTCAATCCCTCAAAGCAAGGTGCTCTAATAAAATTACAAATCCGAATTTGTATTAATTTAGTTCCTCATAAACTCAAATTGATTTCATAGTTAACATGTATAAAATCATATTTCATAGCATTGCATGCAGATCATGAAAGAAATTTCAATCTAATCAAAAGCACAAGTGGCTCTGATACCATTGTTGGGTTTCCACAGGGTTTTAAAATTATAAAGATCAAATCTTTCGCAGCGGAATTTAAAAAGAAAACCCTAACCCAGTATCTATGTGTATTAATTAGATTAAAACAAAACAAAACAAATAGTTTGATTTCATACCTCTAAAAGCTTGAAACTTGAAATTAATTTGTAGATCGGATCTATATGTATCACAAATTCGCAATACCCTCTACGATATCCACATGAACAATCACTCTTCAAAAGGATCCTTCACGTGCTAACGTGATCCAGAATCTTTCTAGATGATATTGGATTTTCACACATGACTCTTCGTGCTTCACTCTTTAGGGTTTGCAGATTTTTTCTGCCGGTCTAATGTCGACAGATAAGTCGTTAACCCTAAAGAGATCTCTTTATGTGCCTTTTATACTAATGTTATTCTCACATGAGTAATGACATTAGTACCCTTAATCTAATAAGGGATAATATTTTCTAAAATATAATTCTTGCACATAATGTAAGCCCCGGAAAATTTCAGTAAATAATTTCAAGATGAACTTCGAAAATAAACCCTAAAAATCACTCCAAATTAAAACCGAATTTCGATAAGTCCTAATTCAAACGAATTCAGAAACTTCTTAATCTTGAGAAAATGAAAATCTTTAAACAATAAAATAAGAACTCAGTGGTCTTCAAATTCAAAAACGACGTACGAAAAATTCCATATTTAACTCCGACTTATAAAGGTAATAGAAAGCTCAAAACAAATTATTAAAAAGCAAATAACGATTGACTTTCGAAAATATAACTCAATTCAAGAATTCCGAAAACATTAAGAGATATTAAATACTTACAAAAATAAAATTTAAAATAAATTTCTCAAATTAAATATGTTGTATAAACATAAATATCAATTTCCAAATTGGCAAAGGTCTAAACTGGAAAATCGCCCGGAAACCCTAACCGGAATACAATAGTGTAATCCGCAATCTAGCGCCCCTAACCCTAGAGGCCGAGATGTAGTTTAGATATGTAGAATAGCTCATAATAATATGAGTTTGTTTAAAAATATCAGATTGGTAAATTTTTGACCTATTTCGAACCCGTTCGGATACAGACTTCGAAAAGCGTGTCCCGGGGCTCGAGATATCAAAAATATACCAATAGTACCGTTAGACTCGTAATTTCATAAGATTTCTAAATATATCAGTTATATAATTTTTCGGGTTATAAAAGTTACAGTTATAACCTTTTTGTCGTATTTCCATTATTACCGGTAATTGATTAGTCTTTTGCACTATTCATTTTTATTTTATTACAAAATTTTATTTTTTATAAAGTCTTATATTTTTAGATAAATATTTTATATGTTATAGAAAATTTGGTTTTTCTAAAATTTAGTTCGTTTCGGGTCTTTACGGGATCAGATTCTGTTTAAGACTCGTACTAAAATAAAATAAATTAATTTAATAATTGGAAAATATTTAAAAATATTTTTATTCCATAAAATATTTTTCTAGAATTTTTCGAGTTATAAAAATATTAATTATAGCCCATATTCGCGTATTTTGATCATACCGGTAACATATTTGTTAAAATACTAAAATAATTCAAATAATTATTTAATTTTAATTATGAAAAATCTGCTACAATTATTTGGAATAATTTTTCTAATTTTATTTTATTTTGTTTTATTTTATTAAGAAAGTACTCTTACAACCCATCTTTTCAAGTACACCTTACACATATCACTTCCTTTTCACTTCAATCTTTTTACACTTCATTATATCTATTCATGGCAGATTTTTGACTCTTTGATGGCTGCCATTGTCCTTCATTTACTCCATTTTGACCAAATTAATTATTTTTCCACTCCTTCTTAAGAAAGTTACATTACACATTAATTATACAATTAATTTTGAGTCAAATTTCAAACAACACTCTCTCCTCTCTCTCTAATTCACGTGGAAGCTGTCCTCCCTCCCAAAATCTGCCTTGTTTTATTTTTTTCTTTATTCACTCATTTAATACACTTAATTTCTCTCTCTCCTTCATTTACTCATTCCTTCCTTTTTCATCCTTTAGTCTTTCTCTCTCATTTTTCCTCTCTTTCTTCTTCATTTCCTCTTGTTCCTCCATGGAAAACAAGCTGCCCCCTTCTTCTTTCATGGCTTCCACACTTCATTTTTAAAGATTTCTAAGCCAATCTTCTTCCTAAAGCTCCATAGGTGATATAGGTAAAGTATAATGAAGGTTTCATGCATCAAATGAACTTCCATAAGCTTAAAAGCTTAGGATGATGATGCCAAAAATGAAATTCTCTTCTCCACTTTTATTACCTTGTATTATAATTATTTTCTTGTTTAAAGTTATTATATTTTGTAGATCTAACTTTTTATGGCTTTGATTTTTGTTTATGCCATAGATCTTGTTATTTAAGTTTTATTTTATTATTCCTTATGATTTATGCATAGATCTAGTATTCACATGTCTATCTTAGTGATTCATGCATGTAAAACTAGTTTAGAAAACTAGATCTAAAGTTTTGAGTTCATAGATGCATTAGATCTTTGTTTATGCTCATGAACAACTTGCTATAGCTTGATGATGGTAGGAAAGTTGTAGGAAGCCCAAGATCTATTTTGTTTTCAACAAAAATCAATTTTGAAAATTCGGATGAAAATGGAACCTTATTTAGAAAAGTGGTTTTTCAACTTTAAAATGTATATTTTTCATTTAAAATGAAGGGCTTAGGGTATAGATACCATAAATGAAAGATTTTGATAAGTGAAGTTTAGATCCATGATGTTTATAGCTTATTACCATGCATTTGTTTTATGTTTATGTTCATATTAAGTATAGATCTTAGTTATGAACTCAAACAAAATTGTGAAATTCGTATTTTGGCAAGACCCCCATTTAAAAACTACTTTCCAAGTGTCAAAATGTAATTTTTCTTAAGAAATGAAAGGCTCATAAGATATGATATGTAAGGAATAGATTTCCATAAGCTTAGATAGATTTTATCAAAAGATATAAAAAAATAAATTTTCTAAATTCGGATCCCAACCAAGACCAAATTTTAAAACCCATTTATCAACTCCAAAACTCATGTTTTATGTGAAAAATGAAGTATATATGTAATAGGTATCTTTAAGGAATGATTTTTACAAGTTAAAGTGAGTTTAGGCATGAGTAATGTGTAAAACAAGTAATGGAATTAAAATGGAAAATTTTGAGTTAGTAATCAAATTGTCAAATTCGTAATTTGAGATGATGCATATGTAATCACTTAGTATTTTAACTCAAATTGAAAGTTTTATGTGTTAAATGAAGTCCTTAGACAATAGATATAGTAAAGCTTCAAATTTTAATGCATTAAACAAGTTTTCTCATAAGAAATATGCAAGAAATGAAATTTTCTAAAATTCGGATTTTTGAGTAAATCATATTGGAAAACATATTTGCAAAGTGTAAAATGCAAATTTTTGTGTAAGAATGAAGTCCTTAGTGGTAATATATAATTGAGCCCTAATTTTCTAAATATCAAATGATTTTTACTTAAAGGAATCACTCAAAAACCAATTTTTACCAAATTCGGATTTTGGAATCAACCCCACTTGAAAACATGTTTAAAGTGTAAAATGGAAATTTTTTATGTAGAAATGAAGGTCATAAGTAGTATATATAATGAAGACTCAATTTTGACAAAAATAATTATATTTTCTTAAATAACAAATCCAAAACAAATGGAAATGATAAAAGTTAGAAAACTAGATTTTTCATAAGTAAGTTGTCATTATGGTCTTGCAAAATAAAAAGTTATAAAATTTCCTTTTAGTAAAATCATCAAGATCATGCATACACTAAGCTCATCTCATGTCATTCATGTTAGGAAATCATTTATATTGCATGTATAGCTAATCTACAAGATAGGAACATTACAAATGTTTACAAACTATTTTTTTCGGAATCGGAAACCGTTGACAGATCTGATCCCTCCGTTCCGAGACCTAAATGTTTTCAAATCTTGAAAATAATATTAGAAATAGATAGATCTTTCGAAGTAGATAGAAATCGATATATAATTTGCGAGATTCCGAGTTAAAATGACCAAGTTATGGCCGTTTTAAGTTGGAATTCCCGCTTAGGACGCGAATTACGAATTTGATAGTTCGTATGAAATTGTTTGGATTAGTTTGAGTTGAAATACTTATTAAAGTATTTCTTCCTTTTTAGGAGATCCCGAAATCGACGATTCCCTACCACCGGATTACTATTACTAGAAGACCGGTGATCCAATGGCCGAGTGAGTTTTCTCCTTGTTTTGTTACCTTGATTGTGATTGTAGTTAGTTGTATTAGAACTATAGGAACAAGATAAAAATCGATATGAATGGGGATGGGATATATGATGAGACTGTGATGAATGTGTGCCAAAGAATACTAAAGCATATCGAAACCACGATTTGATTGGATAACTGCACCGTTCATGTTATTTCTGTTATATGTGTGATATGAATTGGTCACTCTAAAGAATGTATAAATATTTTGACCTAAGCAAAAATTAAATTGATCATGCATCGCATTGGACATATTGCATTTGGTAGCATGCTACTCCTACGCAGGTCGATCGGTATGGTCCGTGGATGACTCGTTTGGATAACGAACCCGGTGCCAGAGCTCATTCAGGGGTACTAAGGCGCATGTGGATGCATTCTTGGATGAGCCTAGCCGAGTCGAGTGCTAAGAGCCGAGGGCTTGGGGACTAGATGCGGTCGTGTAGACTCAATACCATTCCTAACCCAAGATACGGAGGGCGTAAATCCGTTCTGTGTGTGGGTTCCGGATGCCCATGCATAATTGCTTGCTCACGTGTTTGTTCATGCACAGCATATGACTGATTTTAACTTGTTGTTATGGTACGGAATTAAGGGAATTCTCACTAAGCTAGTGTAGCTTATACCCCAATAGTTGTTTAAATGAACAGGTTATCTCAAGAATGCAAAGTGGGGACCGAGATGGTTGAAGCGAGATTGGCTTCGGGATTCCGGCAAGAGATGAGAATGTTGAAGTTATCGGCTAGTTTTATGATTTGTCTTGTATTAGTTTTACGTAGTAGAATCTTTTGATGAGGTGTAATTGAAGTTTAATGATTTGTATTATGAAGTATAGTGATTTGTATCTGAAGTATAGTAAATTTGTATTTCCTTTACATTGTTACTCAAGCTATATCAACGTAAAATGTATTACTCCGATGAGTCTCCTCCATGTGTTAGACGCCTTGTACATAGTATGGAAGCCTTCGCGTGACTGAGGTGGTCATTCTTAGGCTTTAATATTGTGTACGGCGGACTGCCACGTTTAGGGTACCCTTCGGGCGTGACAGTTTAGTTGGTATCAGAGCGACAAGGTTTTGGGAATTAGGTGGAAAGACTTTAAGAGAATAGAATGTTAAGATACGATCTTAGGAATGGATAGATAGGTGTTAGATAACCATTAACTAAAGAAGAAACTAGATTTAGCTTCCTGACCTGTAAGATGTGATTTTTAATTGTTAAGGATTTGAATTCCGTCTCGGAGACTTTTGGAGAACATAGAAACAGATACTTGAGGAAGGAAGATTGAAAATATTTGATGGGATGAATGAAATCTATTCTAGCAATTGCAAAGTACAAGGATAAGTGACTTTACCCGACCTTTGGTTCAAACCGATAATAGAAATGGTAGATTTCCCCTTTGACCTAGGAGACCACTAGGTGGGAAGGATTAATTGCGTGCTTTCACCGTTTTTCTAAATAAAAAGGTTTAAAGAAAATAAAAAGTTATAATTCTTTTTCTAAACCATAAGCAACTTTGAGTGGTATAATTAGGCTAATGTGACCGTTTCGTCTTGTTTCTAGGAGACTACCTGAGGAGAATGCAACAGTGACTAACCTTCCCGATGAACAACAAGTGAAGACACTCCACCACCACAAGATCCAATGCAACAAGTCATAGACCTTCTAGGGTGTTTGGTGGATACACAAAAGCTCCTCTTACAACAAGTGCTTATTAGGAATGTGCCGGTTCAGGTGGAAGGACCCCACCAAGTGACAATGCAAGGAATTGAGACTCCTTCTGTTATGGCTAGTCCAAGCTCCAAAGTCAGAAGGTATAAGACAACTAGCCTAACAGTTAAGAATGAACCTTTTAAGAGCGTAAGATCATTGTTGGAAGTGCAAGGAAAGTCATTATCAAGACAATGTCCACAGCTAAAGCACAGGTGTTACTCTGTGGAGATCCCGAGCATAAGATTATGGACTGTCCAGAAAGAAAACCTAAAGTGCTTCATTGCAAACAGCCGGGACACGGGCAAGTAGATGCCCCACAAAAATTAACAGTGGACAGCTGCCCTTGTTTGGAAGAAGTCAGTCTCCTAGAAATATCAATAGATCTCTGTGTTGAGCGTTAGAGCAAAAACTTTTTGAAAAGAACAAAAATGTTTTGAAAATATAACCAATGCGTTAGTTATCATCTAGTTCATAAATTAATTCAATGTATATTTTACATCCTTTCTTTGAACTTTTGTAATGGAAGATTTACATCTTCTCTTGATTCATGTATTTCGTTTTTGATATGAAGTTCTATTATTGTTTTATTTCAGTGGAATTCAATATTTCTTCATATGTTTTTATTTCCGCAATTCCGTGTTCTATATTTCCGATAAGCTTCCTTAAATCTCTTTTAACGCTTTAAGACGTAATAAAAGATTTAGAATTCTCACCGAGCTTAATAAAATTGTAGGAGAGATACCCAACCACAACAAGAACCCGTCATGACTCCTTTAGGACCGAGAACC
This sequence comes from Combretum micranthum, assembly GCA_024138025.1. Taxonomy (NCBI): domain Eukaryota; kingdom Viridiplantae; phylum Streptophyta; class Magnoliopsida; order Myrtales; family Combretaceae; genus Combretum; species Combretum micranthum. The sequence continues at coordinate 27,070 of JAMXBD010004566.1, read as the reverse complement.
AAGCAATACCTGAACCACCTAATCAAGAGGGAAATGCCTCAATAGAGATTGAACGGCACTAGTCAGATAAGAAGCTACATGCAACAGACTCAAGTCAGTTCAACGTCTACACCTGTGAGATATGAGCAAGAAACGACGCAAGATGAATCCCCATCACCTCAATACCACCAAAGTCTCTTGCCATGCTTCATAAAGTGTAACCAGTATTTCGACGGAGTTTTGGAAAACCAGATGAGGCAGAGGATTGGTTGGCACATATTGAGAGGTCCTTTAATGCTTTTGAAGTACCACACCGTCTGAGAGTCAATTATGGAACCTATATGCTCCGCTTACATGCCCGAGTATGGTGGGAATCTAAGGAAAGAGAGTTGACGCCTCCAGTTACATGGGAGATGTTTAAATATGAGTTTTTGGATAAATATTTCCCCATGAGCTTAAGAGTCCAGTACAGTGGATTTCTCATATCTCACAAGGAGATCATAGTGTGGAAGAGTACGAAACCGAGTTCAGTAGATTGTTGCAATATGCTCCAGAATCATATAAGCAAAGTGAGGAACTCAAAAGACAAGTGTTTCTGAATGGTTTAAAGAAGACCTTCGGACTCGATTGGAAGAATTTGATAAGGAGTTATCAAGGATTGCTAGAAAGAGCACGGATAATAGAAAATGCTCAAAGAGGAGGCAAGAAAGAAGTAATAAGGAAATGGAGTTCTATGTTGCAATGACCCCGAGTCAAAATGTCAGAACACTTCCCTTGGATGATGACCCAAACAAGGAAGAAGACATAATATTGGATAAGCTACAATGTTGGAAATGTAAGGGACAGCATTACCCTATACGGTGTCCACGACTTCAATCCAAGTGTTACCTCTGTGGGGACCCCAGTCACAAAGTTGAGAAGTGTCCAAAAAGACGACCAACGCATGCTTTCTTTGCTCAAAAACGGGACATTTAGCTAAAACATGCCCTGAACGGGATAACTTGCGTGTTGCTTCGCTGGATCAACCAAGAAAAAGAGGAGGAGATGTAATAGGAACAAAAGCAACAAAGGAAAAAGGAATCGAGGTTCTTCAAGAACAACTACATCCGGAAATCCAGTCCACAACCCTCACACATATGGAGTGTATGAAGAAGCTAGTGATGAGGAGCTGGAGTCCTTTGCCATGGAAGGAAGCGAGGATCAAATATGCAACTCGATATCAGGTTAGCGCTATACCCTTAGACTACCGCATATTCTTTCTGTCAATAGAATCAAAGAGATAGGTTGTTAGAAATACCCTTGGATTAAATGGCTAGACTAAAAATAGGAAAGCCCGAGACCATTAAAAGCTAGAATGAGCCAATGATGGAAACTAAAACAAAACTCGACTAATTTAACAAATTCCAAGATACCCCTCATACAACTTCTTGTAAATAAAGAACTTTGAAAGATGAAATCTATGACGATCGTTACACAAAAGTTAAAATTTCAGATCAAATCTAATTACCAAACTCCATAAATCTTCACAAGTAATTATACAATAAAGCAATAAGATCTCTTGATTTCAATCCCATCAAGATGATCACGATGATAAGAATTTAAAACGATGATGACCATATTGTTTAAGGAAATATAAATCATAAAGCACAATATTGTATATACAGCTACATAAGAATGGAGAAGCGAATCCACAACCTTCGTTGGTCAAGTAATCGAGTCATGAAAGGTCGTGTTGTCATGAGTCGTCTGTGTGGTCGAGTCGAGTCGTCTATGGTCTCGAGTCAAGTCCGTGTGTTTTCAAAAGAGTCGTGTAAGTGAAGGTTGGAATCGCTAAGCCAAATCTTATTAATTGTATGTGCTATATTTCGTAAAATACTATCATGCGAATTTAGAAATAATACAAACCAAAGCATAAACCGGTGCTAGAAATATAACTGAAATTCACAATCTTTCTCGAGAAACGATATACGCATAACAAGTTTTGCGGACAAAACTTTCTTAAGGTGGGGAGGATGTAAGCCCCGGAAAATTTCATAAATAATTTCAAGATGAACTTCGAAAATAAACCCTAAAAATCACTCCAAATTAAAACCGAATTTCGATAAGTCCTAATTCACGAACGAATTCAGAAACTTCTTAATCTTGAGAAAATGAAAATCTTTAAACAATAAAATAAGAACTCAGTGGTCTTCAAATTCAAAACCACGTACGAAAAATTCCATATTTAACTCCGACTTATACAAACGGGTAATAGAAAGCTCAAAAACAAATTATTAAAAAGCAAATAACGATTGACTTTCGAAAATATAACTCAATTCAAGAATTCCGAAAACATTAAGATATTAAATACTTACAAAAATAAAATTTAAAATAAATTTCTCAAATTAAATATGTTGTATAAACATAAATATCATTTCCAAATTGGCAAAGGTCTAAACCGGAAAATCGCCCGGAAACCCTAACCGAATACAATAGTGTAAGTCCGCAATCTAGCGCCCCTAACCCTAGAGGCCGAGATGTAGTTTAGATATGTAGAATAGCTCATAATAATATGAGTTTGTTTAAAAATATCAGATTGGTAAATTTTTGACCTATTTCGAACCCATTCGGATACAGACTTCGAAAAGCGTGTCCCGGGGCTCGAGATATCAAAAATATACCAATAGTACCGTTAGACTCGTAATTTCATAAGATTTCTAAATATATCTGTTATATAATTTTTCGGGTTATAAAAGTTACAGTTATAACCTTTTTGTCGTATTTCCATTATTACCGGTAATTGATTAGTCTTTTGCACTATTCATTTTTATTTTATTACAAAATTTTATTATTCTTATAAAGTCTTATATTTTTAGATAAATATTTTATATGTTATAGAAAATTTGGTTTTTCTAAAATTTAGTTCGTTTCGGGTCTTTACGGGATCAGATTCTGTTTAAGACTCGGTACTAAAAATAAAATAAATTAATTTAATAATTGAAAAATATTTTAGAAATATTGTTATTCCCATAAAATATTTTTCTAGAATTTTTCGAGTTATGAAAATATTAATTATAGCCTATATTCGCGTATTTTGATCATACCGGTAACATATTTGTTAAAATACTAAAATAATTCAAATAATTATTTAATTTTAATTATAAAAATCTGCTACAATTATTTGGAATAATTTTTCTAATTTTATTTTATTTTGTTTTATTTTATTAAGAAAGTACTCTTACAACCCATCTTTTCAAGTACACCTTACACATATCACTTCCTTTTCACTTCAATCTTTTTACACTTCATTATATCTATTCATGGCAGATTTTTGACTCTTTGATGGCTGCCATTGTCCTTCATTTACTCCATTTTGACCAAATTAATTATTTTTCCACTCCTTCTTAAGAAAGTTACATTACACATTAATTATACAATTAATTTTGAGTCAAATTTCAAACAACACTCTCTCTTCTCTCTCTCTAATTCACGTGGAAGCTGTCCTCCCTCCCCAAAATCTGCCTTTTTTTATTTTTTTATTTATTCACTCATTTAATACACTTAATTTCTCTCTCTCCTTCATTTACTCATTCCTTCCTTTTTCATCCTTTAGTCTTTCTCTCTCATTTTTCCTCTCTTTCTTCTTCATTTCCTCTTGTTCCTCCATGGAAAACAAGCTGCCCCCTTCTTCTTTCATGGCTTCCACACTTCATTTTTAAAGATTTCTAAGCCAATCTTCTTCCTAAAGCTCCATAGGTGATATAGGAGGTCCCGAGATCGACGACTCCCTACCACCGGATTACTATTACTAGAAGACCGGTGATCCAATGGCCGAGTGAGTTTTCTCCTTGTTTTGTTACCTTGATTGTGATTGTAGTTAGTTGTATTAGAACTATAGGAACAAGATAAAAATCGATATGAATGGGGATGGGATATATGATGAGACTGTGATGAATGTGTGCCAAAGAATACTAAAGCATATCGAAACCACGATTTGATTGGATAACTGCACCGTTCATGTTATTTCTGTTATATGTGTGATATGAATTGGTCACTCTAAAGAATGTATAAATATTTTGACCTAAGCAAAAATTAAATTGATCATGCATCGCATTGGACATATTGCATTTGGTAGCATGCTACTCCTACGCAGGTCGATCGGTATGGTCCGTGGATGACTCGTTTGGATAACGAACCCGGTGCCAGAGCTCATTCAGGGGTACTAAGGCGCATGTGGATGCATTCTTGGATGAGCCTAGCCGAGTCGAGTGCTAAGAGCCGAGGGCTTGGGGACTAGATGCGGTCGTGTAGACTCAATACCATTCCTAACCCAAGATACGGAGGGCGTAAATCCGTTCTGTGTGTGGGTTCCGGATGCCCATGCATAATTGCTTGCTCACGTGTTTGTTCATGCACAGCATATGACTGATTTTAACTTGTTTGTTATGGTACGGAATTAAGGGAATTCTCACTAAGCTAGTGTAGCTTATACCCCAATAGTTGTTTAAATGAACAGGTTATCTCAAGAATGCAAAGTGGGGACCGAGATGGTTGAAGCTGAGATTGGCTTCGGATTCCGGCAAGAGTGAGAATGTTGAAGTTATCGGCTAGTTTTATGATTTGTCTTGTATTAGTTTTACGTAGTAGAATCTTTTGATGAGGTGTAATTGAAGTTTAATGATTTGTATTATGAAGTATAGTGATTTGTATCTGAAGTATAGTAAATTTGTATTTCCTTTACATTGTTACTCAAGCTATATCAACGTAAAATGTATTACTCCGATGAGTCTCCTCCATGTGTTAGACGCCTTGTACATAGTATGGAAGCCTTCGCGTGACTGAGGTGGTCATTCTTAGGCTTTAATATTGTGTACGGCGGACTGCCACGTTTAGGGTACCCTTCGGGGCGTGACAGTTTAGTTGGTATCAGAGCGACAAGGTTTTGGGAATTAGGTGGAAAGACTTTAAGAGAATAGAATGTTAAGATACGATCTTAGGAATGGATAGATAGGTGTTAGATAACCATTAACTAAAGAAGAAACTAGATTTAGCTTCCTGACCTGTAAGATGTGATTTTTAATTGTTAAGGATTTGAATTCCGTCTCGGAGACTTTTGGAGAACATAGAAACAGATACTTGAGGAAGGAAGATTGAAAATATTTGATGGGATGAATGAATCTATTCTAGCAATTGCAAAGTACAAGGATAAGTGACTTTACCCGACCTTTGGTTCAAACCGATAATAGAAATGGTAGATTTCCCCTTTGACCTAGGAGACCACTAGGTGGGAAGGATTAACTGCGTGCTTTCACCGTTTTTCTAAATAAAAAGGTTTAAAGAAAATAAAAAGATTATAATTCTTTTTCTAAACCATAAGCAACTTGTGAGTGGTATAATTAGGCTAATGTGACCGTTTCGTCTTGTTTCTAGGAGACTACCTGAGGAGAACGTGCAACAGTTGACTAACCTTCCCGATGAACAACAAGTGACAGACACTCCACCACCACAAGATCCAATGCAACAAGTCATAGACCTTCTAGGGTGTTTGGTGGATACACAAAAGCTCCTCTTACAACAAGTGCTTATTAGGAATGTGCCGGTTCATGTGGAAGGACCCCACCAAGTGACAATGCAAGGAATTGAGACTCCTTCTGTTATGGCTAGTCCAAGCTCCAAAGTCAGAAGGTATAAGACAACTAGCCTAACAGTTAAGAATGAACCTTTTAAGAGGCGTAAGATCAATTGTTGGAAGTGCAAGGAAAGTCATTATCCAAGACAATGTCCACAGCTAAAGCACAGGTGTTACTTCTGTGGAGATCCCGAGCATAAGATTATGTCCAGGAAAGAAAACCTTAAAGTGCTTCATCTGCAAACAGCCGGGACACCGGGCAAGTAGATGCCCCCACAAAAATTAACAGCTGGACAGCTGCCCTTGTTTGGAAGAAGTCAGTCTCCTAGAAATATCAATAGATCTCTCGTGTTGAGCGTTAGAAGCAAACAACTTTTTGAAAAGAACAAAAATGTTTTGAAAATATAACCCAATGTTGTAGTATATCATCTAGTTCATAAATTAATTTCAATGTATATTTTACATCCTTTCTTTGAACTTTTGTAATGGAAGATTACATCTTCTCTTGATTACATGTATTTCGTTTTGATGTTATGAAGTTCCTATTATTGGTTTTATTTAAGTGGAATTCTAATATTTCTTACATATGTTTTTATTTCCGCAATTCCGTGTTCTATATTCCCGATAAGCTTCCTTAAATCTCTTTTAACGCTTTAAGACGTAATAAAAGATTTAGAATTCTCACCGGAGCTTAATAAAATTGTAGGAGAGATACCCAACCACAACAAGAACCCGTCATGACTCCTTTAGGACCCGAGAACCAAGCAATACCTGAACCACCTAATCAAGAGGGAAATGCCTCAATAGAGATTGAACGGCTCACTAGTCAGATAAGAAGCTACATGCAACAGACTCAAGTCAGTTCAACGTCTACACCTGTGAGATATGAGCAAGAAACGACGCAAGATGAATCCCCATCACCTCAATACCACCAAAGTCTCTTGCCATGCTTCATAAAGTGTAACCAGTATTTCGACGGAGTTGTTGGAAAACCAGATGAGGCAGAGGATTGGTTGGCACATATTGAGAGGTCCTTTAATGCTTTTGAAGTACCACACCGTCTGAGAGTCAATTATGGAACCTATATGCTCCGCTTACATGCCCGAGTATGGTGGGAATCTAAGGAAAGAGAGTTGACGCCTCCAGTTACATGGGAGATGTTTAAATATGAGTTTTTGGATAAATATTTCCCCATGAGCTTAAGAGTCCAGTACAGTGCGGATTTTCTCAGTATCTCACAAGGAGATCATAGTGTGGAAGAGTACGAAACCGAGTTCAGTAGATTGTTGCAATATGCTCCAGAATCATATAAGCAAAGTGAGGAACTCAAAAGACAAGTGTTTCTGAATGGTTTAAAAGAAGACCTTCGGACTCGATTGGAAGAATTTGATATAAGGAGTTATCAAGGATTGCTAGAAAGAGCACGGATAATAGAAAATGCTCAAAAGAGGAGGCAAGAAAGAAGTAATAAGGAAATAGAGTTCTATGCTGCAATGACCCCGAGTCAAAATGTCAGAACACTTCCCTTGGATGATGACCCAAACAAGGAAGAAGACATAATATTGATAAGCTACAATGTTGGAAATGTAAGGGACAGCATTACCCTATACGGTGTCCACGACTTCAATCCAAGTGTTACCTCTGTGGGGACCCCAGTCACAAAGTTGAGAAGTGTCCCAAAAAGACGACCAACGCATGCTTTCTTTGCTCAAAAACGGGACATTTAGCTAAAACATGCCCTGAACGGGATAACTTGCGTGTTGCTTCGCTGGATCAACCAAGAAAAAGAGGAGGAGATGTAATAGGAACAAAAGCAACAAAGGAAAAAGGAATAGAGGTTCTTCAAGAACAACTACATCCGGAAATCCAGTCCACAACCCTCACACATATGGAGTGTATGAAGAAGCTAGTGATGAGGAGCTGGAGTCCTTTGCCATGGAAGGAAGCGAGGATCAAATATGCAACTCGATATCAGGTTAGCGCTATACCCTTAGACTACCGCATATTCTTTCTTGTCAATAGAATCAAAGAGATAGGTTGCTAGAAATACCCCTGGATTAAATGGCTAGAAAAAAAAAAAATAGGAAAGCCCGAGACCATTAAAATTAGAATGAGCCAATGATGGAAACTAAAACAAAACTCGACTAATTTAACAAATTCCAAGATACCCCTCATACGACTCGTGTAAATAAAGAACTTTGAAATATGAAATCTATGACGATCGTTACACAAAAGTTAAAATTTCAGTAATCAAATCTAAATTACCAAACCCGTAAAATCTTCACAAGTAGTAATTATACAATAAAGCAATAAGATCTCTTGATTTCAATCCATCAAGATAATTACGATGATAAGAATTTAAACGATGATGACCATATTGTTTAAGGAAATATAAATCACAAAGTACAATATTTGTATATACACTACATAAGAATGGAGAAGCGAATCCACAACCTTCGTTGGTCAAGTAATCGAGTCATGAAAGGTCGTGTTGTCATGAGTCGTCTGGTGTGGTCGAGTCGAGTCGTCTATGGTCTCGAGTCAAGTCCGTGTTGTTTTCTAAAAAGAGTCGTGTAAGTGAAGGTTGGAATCGCTAAGCCAAATCTTATTAATTTGTATGTGCTATATTTCGTAAAATGACTATCATGCGAAGTTTAGAAATAATACAAACCGAAGCATAAACCGGTGCTAAAATATAACTTGAAATTCACAATCTCTTCTCGAGAAACGATATACGCATAACAAGTTTTGCGGACAAAACTTTCCTTAAGGTGGGGAGGATGTAAGCCCCGGAAAATTTCAGTAAATAATTTCAAGATGAACTTCGAAAATAAACCCTAAAAATCACTCCAAATTAAAACCGAATTTCGATAAGTCCTAATTCACGAACGAATTCAGAAACTTCTTAATCTTGAGAAAATGAAAATCTTTAAACAATAAAATAAGAACTCAGTGGTCTTCAAATTCAAAACCACGACGTACGAAAAATTCCATATTTAACTCCGACTTATACAAACGGGTAATAGAAAGCTCAAAACAAATTATTAAAAAGCAAATAACGATTGACTTTCGAAAATATAACTCAATTCAAGAATTCCGAAAACATTAAGAGATATTAAATACTTACAAAATAAAATTTAAAATAAATTTCTCAAATTAAATATGTTGTATAAACATAAATATCAATTTCCAAATTGGCAAAGGTCTAAACCGGAAAATCGCCCGGAAACCCTAACCGGAATACAATAGTGTAATCCGACAATCTAGCGCCCCTAACCCTAGAGGCCGAGATGTAGTTTAGATATGTAGAATAGCTCATATAATATGAGTTTGTTTAAAAATATCAGATTGGTAAATTTTTGACCTATTTCGAACCCGTTCGGATACAGACTTCGAAAAGCGTGTCCCGGGGCTCGAGATATCAAAAATATACCAATAGTACCGTTAGACTCGTAATTTCATAAGATTTCTAAATATATCAGTTATATAATTTTTCGGGTTATAAAAGTTACAGTTATAACCTTTTTGTCGTATTTCCATTATTACCGGTAATTGATTAGTCTTTTGCACTATTCATTTTTATTTTATTACAAAATTTTATTATTCTTATAAAGTCTTATATTTTTAGATAAATATTTTATATGTTATAGAAAATTTGGTTTTTCTAAAATTTAGTTCGTTTCGGGTCTTTACGGGATCAGATTCTGTTTAAGATCGTACTAAAAATAAAATAAATTAATTTAATAATTGAAAATATTTAAAATATTGTTATTCCATAAAATATTTTTCTAGAATTTTTCGAGTTATAAAAATATTAATTATAGCCCATATTCGCGTATTTTGATCATACCGGTAACATATTTGTTAAAATACTAAAATAATTCAAATAATTATTTAATTTTAATTATGAAAAATCTGCTACAATTATTTGGAATAATTTTTCTAATTTTATTTTATTTTGTTTTATTTTATTAAGAAAGTACTCTTACAACCCATCTTTTCAAGTACACCTTACACATATCACTTCCTTTTCACTTCAATCTTTTTACACTTCATATATCTATTCATGGCAGATTTTTGACTCTTTGATGGCTGCCATTGTCCTTCATTTACTCCATTTTGACCAAATTAATTATTTTTCCACTCCTTCTTAAGAAAGTTACATTACACATTAATTATACAATTAATTTTGAGTCAAATTTCAAACAACACTCTCTCTCTCTCTCTCAATTCACGTGGAAGCTGTCCTCCCTCCCCAAAATCTGCCTTGTTTTATTTTTTTCTTTATTCACTCATTTAATACACTTAATTTCTCTCTCTCCTTCATTTACTCATTCCTTCCTTTTTCATCCTTTAGTCTTTCTCTCTCATTTTTCCTCTCTTTCTTCTTCATTTCCTCTTGTTCCTCCATGGAAAACAAGCTGCCCCCTTCTTCTTTCATGGCTTCCACACTTCATTTTTAAAGATTTCTAAGCCAATCTTCTTCCTAAAGCTCCATAGGTGATATAGGAGGTCCCGAGATCGACGACTCCCTACCACCGGATTACTATTACTAGAAGACCGGTGATCCAATGGCCGAGTGAGTTTTCTCCTTGTTTTGTTACCTTGATTGTGATTGTAGTTAGTTGTATTAGAACTATAGGAACAAGATAAAAATCGATATGAATGGGGATGGGATATATGATGAGACTGTGATGAATGTGTGCCAAAGAATACTAAAGCACATCGAAACCATGATTTGATTGGATAACTGCACCGTTCATGTTATTTCTGTTATATGTGTGATATGAATTGGTCACTCTAAAGAATGTATAAATATTTTGACCTAAGCAAAAATTAAATTGATCATGCATCGCATTGGACATATTGCATTTGGTAGCATGCTACTCCTACGCAGGTCGATCGGTATGGTCCATGGATGACTCGTTTGGATAACGAACCCGGTGCCAGAGCTCATTCAGGGGTACTAAGGCGCATGTGGATGCATTCTTGGATGAGCCTAGCCGAGTCGAGTGCTAAGAGCCGAGGGCTTGGGGACTAGATGCGGTCGTGTAGACTCAATACCATTCCTAACCCAAGATACGGAGGGCGTAAATCCGTTCTGTGTGTGGGTTCCGGATGCCCATGCATAATTGCTTGCTCACGTGTTTGTTCATGCACAGCATATGACTGATTTTAACTTGTTTGTTATGGTACGGAATTAAGGGAATTCTCACTAAGCTAGTGTAGCTTATACCCCAATAGTTGTTTAAATGAACAGGTTATCTCAAGAATGCAAAGTGGGGACCGAGATGGTTGAAGCTGAGATTGGCTTCGGGATTCCGGCAAGAGATGAGAATGTTGAAGTTATCGGCTAGTTTTATGATTTGTCTTGTATTAGTTTTACGTAGTAGAATCTTTTGATGAGGTGTAATTGAAGTTTAATGATTTGTATTATGAAGTATAGTGATTTGTATCTGAAGTATAGTAAATTTGTATTTCCTTTACATTGTTACTCAAGCTATATCAACGTAAAATGTATTACTCCGATGAGTCTCCTCCATGTGTTAGACGCCTTGTACATAGTATGGAAGCCTTCGCGTGACTAAGGTGGTCATTCTTAGGCTTTAATATTGTGTACGGCGGACTGCCACGTTTAGGGTACCCTTCGGGGCGTGACAGAAAATCTCAAAATTCGGATTTTTCTAAGTGGCCCATTCAAACACATATTTATTCAATGAAAAATGTGGATTTGTATGCATGAATGAAGGTCATGATTAGTATGGATGTTGGGAACTCATTTCTATTTAGATAACAAGTAAATTTCAAGAACAAAATCATAAAAACCTTAGGAAATGTAAACTTGGAAGGAATGGCTTCTTATAAGTAATCATCATGGAATTTCTTGATAATTAGGAGTTCATGTGAGTTCATCATCAAAGATCTTCAAAACCATGTGTATATTGAGCTCATTACATGGTATTCATATTAGGAATCCATTCATATATCATATATGCATGAATCATCAACTAGGAACATTTTTATCAAAAGCGAACAATTTTTTGGAATCGAGAAAATGACAGAACAGAACTGATCCCACTGTTCCATGGTCTTACTATTTTCAAAACTTGAAAATAATACTAGAAATAGATAGATCTTTCGAAGTAGATAGAGATCGATATAAAATTTGCGGAATTCCGAGTTAAAATGACCAAGTTATGGCCGTTTTAAGTTGGAACTTCCGCAAATAGCGAGAATTCCGATTTTGTGAAGTATAGATACATAGTTTGAATTAGTTTAGTGATGAGATTCTTATTAGGCTATTCTTATTTGGTAGGTGAATCCGAACACGACGATACGTATCACCGACTACCATATTGATAAGAGACCGGCGTACCATGGCCGAGTGTGTTCCTCTTCCGATTTCAATTATTACTTGTGATTGTAATGATAGTCGCACTAGTTGCTAGGTAAAGATAAAAAGATGATTATGTAGGATGGGGTATATGGGAATCCTATATTTTTCTGCTGTTGATGTGTGAAATGGAACTTAAGAAATATCGAAACCGGGTGTTAAGCTATTGATTGATTTTCTAGTATTTTATATTGATTGTCTGCGAATATTTGTTGGCCACCTAAAAGAATTGAACTAATGCATATCTGACTCAATTGTAATCGGATTCATTCATATCACGATGGGGATGGAGCATTATCATTGGTTGGTTTTTCGTGATCCATAAAACGAATACTTGTTGGTTAATCGTGATCCATAAAACGACATATTGTTCAGTTGACCGTGAGCTTAAACGGCGTCGTATCGCAGGATTCGTTAATCTGCTAACCCGGGATGGAGGGCGTAAGTCCATCCACATATGATTTCTGGCTGGTCATATGTTTGTTGAATTCACTTGTTGATGCATTTCACTTGGTTGACTAATTACTTGCTTGAATGTTTGTATTAATTGTAATTCGGAAGTTCCACTCACTAAGCTAGTGTAGCTTATACCCCTATAGTTTCCTGTTGCAGTATGAGTACCTTTGGCTATCTCCGAGGACCCGTGGACACCAGGTATGGCTCTTAGATATTAAGGAGCTTTTGATGAGGCCGGGGCCTAAAGATTAGAAATGGACTCTAATTCCGTTTTTCGAACCGGTATTTAAAGGGAAATGTAAGGAAATGTGTGGATTGAGAATTGGTAACTGGTGTTGTCGGGGGTATGCCCCCTAGATAATGTAATAGAATAATTTTCCGTATGACGATTATGATTTACATTCTTGCTGCTGTGTATATCTCTTTAAGCTGCTACGAAGCAAAGTATGATCTATAAATGTTGAGAGCGAGCCTTACACTCGATGTTTAAGCTCATGGGGAGACTAGGGTTGTCTTACGTGAGATTAAATGTTGAGTGTGGCGGACTGTCATGTGTAGGGCACACTATAAACCCCTAAAACTTTGGAATCGGTTTAGCATAAAACCCTAACCGGAAGTCAAACGGAACCTTAAAGGTCAACAAAACCCTAGTTTACCGTATCAATCTAAATCCGGCATTGCCGTTTTCTTTGGCCCGGAAAAACGAAGTTGGGATAATTAGCTCAAATGGTTCGTAATAACCATAGGTTTTATAAAAGTTTCAGTTTCGCGAATTTCGGGTGTCCTTCGAACCCGATCGGACACAGTTCTCGAAAAACGTGTCCGAAAGCCCGGAATAGTAAAAATATTCCGAATACACCGTTAGACTCGTAAAAATATAAGTTTTCCAAAAATATCAGTTTCATAATTTTTCGGTAAGTAAAAATAATAGATATAGCTATTATACGCGTATTTTCTTACTACCGGTACTTTAATTGTCATATCTACTTTACATTACACTATTCATTACTATTCTACACTATTCTTTTATCTCTACTTTTTTTTACACCTACTCTTACACTCTACATAACCTATAATTTTAACTTTTTACCTTTCCCATAACTTTATATCACATCTACCTTACTTATTACATCTTTTATTTAACAAAATACAAAAAATAAAATCACTCCCTCTCTCCTCTCAAAAGTGGCTGGCACCCCCTTCTCTCTCTTCCCTCTCCATTTGTTTTAATTTTGCATTTATTTTAATCACACAAAAATCACTCCCCATTTTCCTATAAATACCCCCCTCCTCTTTCACTTTTTCACACATTCACTACCCACAAATTCATACCAAAACTCTCTCAATTTTTCCTCTCAAAGTTCTGTCAAGTTACTATCTCAAAACTCTCTCAAAATAATTCCACAACAACTTCCACCAACAACAAAAACCCATAACCACATAACCACATCAAAGTCTTCTTTAGGTAACCCATTTATAATTCCTTCTTCTTCTTCATGTCATGTAACTTTACATGACCATAGTGTGAGTTTCCAAATACTACAAGTTGTGGAAATTACATTATGTTCATGTATTGTTCTTGTTCATGCCAATCCATTTATGTTTATGTTGTTTTATTATTGTTTATATATCTATACATATATATACATATTCTTTATAGCATATAAGCTCACTTACAATTTATTTATTTCATGCAAAGCAATTTATTTACTTTTCCATTGCAATTTATTTATTTATTCCTTGTTGAAATTAAGACTAGTCTCTAGTCTTAGACTTGTCCTCATCAAGTCAAAACAAGCTTTTCTTTCATTCCATTTATTATGGGACTAGTTTATTTCTTAGTCCCGGGAGCCTTGAAAAAGCTAAGACTCCAATACTTGATTTATTATTTATGCTTTATGTTATTTTGTTTATTATTATTCTCATAATCATGTTCATTTAGATTGTTGTCCAAAAGTTTTATTTTCTAAAGATAATGAAATAAAAGAAGACTTTTTGTCACTTAGGAATAAAGTTTATGTGAAACATAAAAATATAAGATAACAAAAATAAACTCATTCATTTTCAAGTTACAAAAAGAATTCACTATGAATTTAGAAACTATTTTTACTTAAAAAGCTACTCAAATCTTTGTTACTCTACCTTGTTTTTCAAAAGAAAATATTTTGTTGACAAAAATGGTTCTTTTCATAAAGAAAGAAAATAAGATGGAAGACTAAGGAAATTTTTAAGTAAAGACCTTGCAAACAAATAGGCAAAGAAAATTTATAGTTTGAAAATAATAAAGTTATTTCTTTTCAAGTTACATGAAGAAGTTAATAAGATTATAGAAAATAGTTTTTCTACAAAAAGTCCTTAATCGTTCCACATTGTTTTGATGAAGAAAACACATTTTATGCATGGATGATTATTTTTAAGAAAATGAGAAAAAGAATGAGAAATATCAAGTAAGGAATTTTTGCAAAACAAGTAAACAAAGGAACTTACACAAGAAAAAGGAAGAATAGCATATTTCCTAGAAAACTTCGAATATAGTATTTTTGTAACTTAGAAAATAGAAAATTTTATTTTCAAAAGGTCACTTAGAAAACTATAAATAAAACCAATATAAGACGTTTTTAGAAAATAAAGGAAAACAAGGTAATCATTTCAAAAGAAGTTCACAAAAACAATTTCCGAAAAGCTTCAACCCGACATTGTTTTACTTAAGAAAAATAAATTGGACAACAAAACACTTGAGCATGCTTAAATATGAGTTATATAGTTATAAAAAAAGGGAATTTTTCAACTATATAGATAACTAAGTATTTATTAAACGAATTTTGATTTCTTGAACCAAAGTTGTTTTCACTTGAAAATCCGTGGTGAATTTTGTCGCCACTTTTTCGGAGCCTATATGGCTTTGTTTGTGGGAAATAATTTTAGAAATGGGTAGATCTTTTAGAGTAGATAGAAATCGGTATATTATATGCGCGATTCCGAGTTAAAATGACCAAGTTATGACCATTTTAAGTTGGAACATTCTTCCATACGAACTTTGACGTTCTTTGACATTGTTTTGTCAAAATTCAAGAAAATCTTCAAGAAAAACTCATTATGGGTATTTTCTTTGGTTAGGTGACCCCGAGGAAGGATTTCTTCACCCCGAGAACTATTACGATTAAGTGGAGTGTGTGAACGACTCATCCGCTTAGAAGAATAGACGACAATGGCATCGTGAGTTTATTTCCGTTAAATGCTACACTTGTTGTGCTTGTATATTAGTTGCACTACAGTTAGGAAAAGATAAACCGATATGCATGTAAAATAATTCCGTGAAAGAATTCTAAGAATATCGAAGCCCGAATTGTTTTAAGTGATTGTTTTAGTATAATATTGATTTGTGTGAAATCCCTTGATCACCCTAAAGTTGAAAATAATTATGTTATGACTTTATAAATTAATGAACTCATGCATACCACGAAGTGAGTCACATTACATGGTTGGGTTATTATCCTTGGGTGAGAAGGATAGCAGGCTCATGTCGAAAGCAACACTTGGCGGAAGATCCGAAAGCAATTGCTTGGCGGCTTAATGGAATATGCTTAGCGGTTGATCCGAAAGCAAGGTCAAATCAAGTAGGTTCGAAATACTTGGCGATGAGTGCTCGCAAGTATAAAAGTTTTTATTGAATGCTTGGCGATGTGTGCTCGCAAGCTTAAAT
Source organism: Combretum micranthum (assembly GCA_024138025.1). Taxonomy (NCBI): domain Eukaryota; kingdom Viridiplantae; phylum Streptophyta; class Magnoliopsida; order Myrtales; family Combretaceae; genus Combretum; species Combretum micranthum. The sequence goes on along the minus strand of JAMXBD010004566.1, from coordinate 10,930 downwards.
TTTCTATTGTTAAAACTACTTGTTTTGAGTATCACCAAACCCCGAATGGAGGGCGTAAATCCATTCAACATATAGTTCCCGGAAAGCTATATGAATGTTTGCCCATGTGTTTGATGCATTACATATGTGTGATTAACCAACTTGTTTGAATCTTGTTGCAAGAAGTTATTTATGAAAATAGTTCTCACTAAGCCTATTAGCTTATACCCCGATAGCTATCTTTTGTAGTTCCCGTACTTATGGTTAAGGCCACGTGGACCCTGTGGGCAGGTAATCCCTTTTGAATATTAGAAATCTGAATAAAGTATAGTTTAGTATTAGCATGTTAATAGATTTGTAATTTAGGGAGTTGTCCCTAAGTTTCTAAAGTTTATGCCATGGACAATTATTTATTGTGATTCTTCTTTCCTTAATATGTTTTTATATCTCCTTAAGCTACATTATCCCATATATGGTCCTCTAAAATTGTGAAAGTAAGCCTTACACTTAATATAAAAGCTTTCGGAATGACTAAGGTTGTCATACTTAAGCTTTAATATTGAGTGTGGCGGACTGTCACGTTTAGGGTACCCATTGGGGCGTGACACACACTTTGGGGCGTGACAGGGTTCATAACTTGATGAGTTGATTTTTGTCTTAACTTTGAAAACTAGTTTGTTCCTTAGTTTAGAAAAGAATTTAAGTCTTAATCTTTCGATATTAACGATTTATTTTTCTAAAAACTTAGATTACCCTAAAATACAAGGAAAATATTTATTTATGTTTTCTTGGTAAAACTATCTTTTTTATTGAAGAAAACTTGTATTATTCTATTTCTAGGTTGTGGATAATAACTTCATGTTTTGTGGTAAATCATATAATTGGAAACTTAGCTTTGAGTTTATTTAGTAAAACAAGATTCTATTTTTAGACTAGTTGAGACATTAAATTATGCAAATGCAAGTATCATGAGCATATAAAATAATAAGAACATAAGAAAATACTAAAAATAATTAATGAGCAAGAAAATAAAATATCAAGTATTAGGAACCTTAGCTTCATCAAGGTATCCCGATCAAGTATTGGAGCCTTAGCTTCATCAAGGCATCCCAGGACTAAGAATGGACTAGTCCCGAAAGAAATAAATAAAAGATTGTTTTGACTTGATATGGACAAGTCTAAGACTAGAAAGACTAGTCTTAATATCAACATAAAATAAATAAATTGCATAACTTGAAAATAAATAAATAACAAATGAGCTTATATGCTCTAAATAAATATATATACATAATATACATAATACTATATATATAAGCAAATAATCACAATAATAATAACAACATAATAAAATAGGAAGCTTATGTACAAGAACAAAACATGAACATGTTGTTGCTTTTACTACTCATATGAGTTTCAAAACAACAATAGTCATGTTAAGTTACATGACATGGATGAATAATAGATGGAATAAATATTTACCTAAGGTATGTAAGAGGTATGAAGGTGGTAGATGAAATGGGTATTATGTGAGTAGTAATATGTGGTAGATAGTTATGTATGAGGGATGATTTTTGTGAGGAATTGGTGTGAGAGAGTTTTGGTAGAGAATTCTTGAAGAGAGAATTTGTGGAGAGATTTTGAGAGAGTTTTGGTAGTGAATGAATTGTGTGAAAGAGTGGAAGAGGAATGGGGTATTTATAGAATTTTTTGAGTGATTTTTGGATGTAATAAAATAATTGAAAAAGAAAATAAATGAGAGGGAAATGGGGGATGAATGGCGCCGGTTTTGCTCCTTGTAAGGGGAGAAATTGATTTTGTTTTATTTGTTTGTGTAATAAAGAAGTAATGTGTAAAGTTTGATGTGATTAAAGGTGTATTGGAAATGAAAAAAGTAAGAAAATAGATATGTAGGTATAAGAAATAGGTGTAAGAAAAAGTATAGATAGGTGAATAGTAATGAATAGTAGAAAAGTACTATGAATAGTAGACTAGACAATTAAAATACCGGTAGTAATAAAAATACGTGTAATAATGCGATATCTGTAATTTTTTAGCTACCGAAAAATTCCAAAACTGATATTTTTGGAATCCTTGTATTTTTACAAGTCTATTGGTATAAACGGAATATTTTTAATATTCCGAACTCCGGGACACGCTTTTCAAGAACCGATCCCATTTGGGTCCGAAGGTCACTCAAAATTCACGAATCTGATATTTTTATGTTACCCTACGTTATTACGAACTATTCTAGGCCATTAACTTAATTTCGTTTTCTAGGGTTTGAAAATGCGGGATTGCCAGATCTTAAACACTAGGGTTCGTTGTAGGCTTGTTGACTTTTAGGGTTCCGTTTTGATTTCCGATTTTACTGAGTTATTCGTAAGATCGTATAATTTTTGAGTTTTTATCGTTTTATATTTCTAGCTCAACGTCTGTGGTTTATCTTATTTTATTCATGATTATTTATTTGTTTTTAGTTCTCGGGATCGTTTAACCGAGTCTAGGTTTATGAGTTGACTCAATTTGACTTCTGTGGAAAATTTGGATTTTGAGATTATAAAATTTTACTGAAGGAATTAGGATTTTATTATCTCGTTGTTAAGCGGTATTTGGATCTATTGTTTCGATTTGCGTTTTAGGAATTGGGTAGATTATTTAATTGACGTGCGGACGTTGATTATATCGGTAATTGGACTTTACATTTTATTTCAGGTATTCTTGCTTTCTCAAGATTGAGAAAACTCGTTTTTGTTTTAAGTTTTAACTTGGTTCAATTTTTAGGGTTTCGTTTCCAGTGTTTTGACTCGGTCTAGAATTTGGTTTTTATCTTGAGTCGATTTTTGGGATTTAAATTTCTAACTTTTTAGAATTATTTTCTATGAATTATGAAAATTTTTGGGGGTTTACAGAAGTTTTGCTACTACTCCTCAGCGTAGGACCGGAAAGGTAAGCTGCCTAGCTACATCTTGAAGGTTAGGACGTACGGGGAATACAGCCTCAAGGTGTAGCCGAGCTGGATCGATCGCTTTGGGCATGGAAGGCCCGGAGACTAGTAGTACGGTTCGTTGGAACCCCAAGACGTGCGCAAACTTGAGGAGATTGTTCGGGACCCAGTTGAAAGCATTCCCTAACCATCGATGGAGGGGTAAATCCATCAAACATACGAAACCGGATAGTCATATGTAATGTTTGATCATATGATTGTTGCATTCATATGCTTGATTAATAAACTTGTTTGATTGTGGTTATGAGTACTATTGCGTAAGGAATATCTCACTAAGCTAGTCATGCTTATACTCCTATAGACTTTTGATATTGCAGGATTATCTTTTGCACCCGAGACCACCTTGATTTCCCGGGTAGAATCCTTATTTTTGAGAAGCTTTTGGAGGCAATCTATTTTGAAGTTATAGAGTAGATTTCTTCTAAAATCTTCTAGCTTTAGTTATGTTATTTTTAGAACCATGTTATTATGAATTATCGGGGGAATGCCCCTTAGAATCTGTAAGACTTTTATTTCAATGAAATATATTGAGTGTTATTTTGCATGTTCCGCTGCCAATATCTTAAAATGCATTACTCCACCGGTCTCCCTTTTTTTGTGAATGTACGCCTTGTACCGATATGGAAGCTTTCGAGTGACTGAGGTAGTCATTCTTGAGTTTTAATATTGCGTACGGCGGGCTATCACGTTTAGGGTACCCGCTGGGGTGTGACAGTTTAAGTTGGTATCAGAGCATCAAGATTAGGGAAAGAAACAGTAGGTTAGAAATAGAAGTCTTAAGAATAGGATAAGTTTAAGATTAAGCGATAAGAGTTTTAGGAAGAATCCTAGAATTATAGGAAGTGGGGATTTATGGGAAACACATGTTCTGTGACCATACCTAAGATATGTAGATGGCCCTAGGATTAATTGCTACCCTTAAGGAAAATAAGTGGATTTCCAAATCATTTTAAGCCTTAAGGAACACAACCCTCGTAAATACAACCAGGGAGAAAAACAGAGTTAACTTGCTTTCTGAAACTAAAAGAAAAACACGTTTACGTAAAAGACTATACAACCAACCTTAGGTAACGCCGGAAACGAGTCACGCAGACGCCATCAACGGATCGAAGGTGACAAGAAGGTGAAACCAACCCCAGATTCCCTCAAGTCTCAACAAAAGGTCGAGAACAGAAGTAAGGAGCCATGATGAGAAGAAGACGTCGTATTCACCCAAGACGCAACGCCTTAGTATTAAATCGCAACTAATAAAAGACGTAGTTAAGTGTTTAACAAATAAAAGTGACCTAATGATTTCTTGAAAATGAGATTCCTTTGTTTTATTTTTTATATTATATTATTTCTCTTTTTGTGATTAACATGCATGATTTTGATTTCTTACTTTGTAATTTCTTTGAATTGTATTTAAATTTCATAATTTCTTATTAAACTCCTATCAATCCTTATTTTGTCAATTTATTTCCTTAAGTTTTGTACCTTGATTTAAATTTCTAGTCTTTATAATTGAGATTTCCGTGATTTCGGTAAACGTTAGTATGGAGCGTAATTAGAAACTAAAATCTAAACGATTAAACAGCCGTCCAAGAAGACGTAGGAATAGAGAACAACGAGATTCCAACAACGTACCAGCTGAACGAGGAGTACCCCGCGTAACCAACCGGAGAATAACCCTGCTCCTGCTCCGAACCAGCAAAATGACTTTGCAGCTGCATTGGACAGATGAACCAGTTATTAGCTATTTTGATTCAGCAACAAAATCAAAATAACCCAGCTCCTGCTCCACCTCAGAATGCTCCTGAAGCTACGGTAGAAGCACCCGGCGAACAGTCACATGCTGCACCATTTCCACCACCACCACCGCCAAGATCACATCAAAACTTGCTCGCCAATTTCATCAAAAGTAATACCTACTTTGATGGAACCTTCGGAAAACCAGCTGAGGCGAAGATTGGTTGGCCCAGATTGAGAGATCGTTTGATGGTTATGAAGTACCCCACCACTTAAGAGTCAGTTTTGGGACATTCATGTTGAAGTTAATGCCGAATATGGTGGGAATCGAAGAAGCGAGAATTGCCTGCTCCAGTTACGTGGGATATGTTTCGAGAAGAGTTCTTGGAGAACTACTTTCCAGGGAGTCTCAGAGTTCGGTACAGTGCTGAGTTCTTTAACATTACTCAAAAGGGAGAACCATCGAGCAGTACGAAACCGAATTCAGTCGCTTGTTGCAGTATGCTCCTGACTCCTATAAGCACAGCGAGGAGTTAAAGAGACAAGTTTTCTTGAATGGGTTAGATGAAGACTTAAATTCGCTTGGTGGAGTTTGATGTTAAAAGTTTTAAGGGGCTAGTGGAAAAGGCTCGAATTATAGAAGAGGCTAAAAAGATGAAAACAAAAGCTCCGGAGAAGAAAGTGTTTGTGTTCGGAAGGAAGCCATATGAAGGACCAAGTTCTGGGTTAAAAAATAAGAGGTTTAAGACCTTTGGAAGTTTCAAAGGAAGTGGAAGCAATCAGAGGGAGGTGACCAAGGTAGATGTCACATGCTGGAAATGCCGAGGGAAGCATTATCCAAAGTCTTGCCCACAATTGCAAAACAAGTGTTTCTTTTGTGGCAGCCCAGACCATAAAATCTTGGAGTGTCCCAAGAAGAATACCAGTGTCTGTTATGTGTGCAAGCAGCCAGGGCACTTTGCAAATGAATGCCCAAAGAGGAAAAATGCTCTTGTGAGGTCATCCAACACCTCGGGAGGATCCGCCCTTGTCAGAACCAACAATGGCAATGGAATGGGAACCGCTCTGGCACCTCGATGCATGGAATGAGAGTTTACAACTTGGAGGGCCAGTGGATGTGCGAGGAAGCAGATGATGAGGAGGAAGATGTAGTTTGCTGCCTTGGAGGGAGACGAAGGCTATGATCATGGACTCGTTGCAGGTTAGCCTTAACCTTAAGCTTTCGTTTTGTTTATAGTATCTTTTACGAGTTAATCTGTCGCAATAGAATCCCTATACCTCTTTAGCCTAAAGCTTTAGAAAAAGCATAGTATGGTTAGTAATTAGTGCGTGTTAAACGCGAGGAAGTATACGAGTAGCTAACGAGACCGCTTATGCCTTGTTTGATACCGGAGCCACCCATTCGTTTATCACCCCCAACCTTGCTAAGAAGAGTGGATTACCTATAGTCACTACCGCTACCAGCTTCAAGATAAAGACACCCACGGGTAGCTGTAACCACCCAAGAGATGTTGAAGGAATGCCCTTTAGAGATCCAAGGTCACCATACGACAAGTGATTTGATCGTGTTGGAGATGAATAAGTATGAAGTAATTCTTGGAATGAGTTGGTTGACCCATGTTAAAGCCACGGTAGATTGTCGAGAGAAGAAGGTGAATTTTAAGGATGTAATGGGAAGGATATTGAGTTTAAAGGAGAATCCACGGTCGTAAGGAGGCAAGGATTAAGTTCGCTGAGTTGGTGATGGATGAGGGAGATTGACCAACAAATCAATGCTATAGAAGAAGAAGGTGAAGGACCAAAGGTGGAGGATATACCCATAGTCAATGAGTTTCCTGAGTTTTTCCTAAGGAATTACCTGGATTGCCACCAAAGAGGGAGATCGATTTTGAGATTAGCTTGATGCCAAATACCGAGCCGATATCAAAAGCTCCATACCGCATGGCACCGGTAGAGTTGAAGGAACTAAGAAGCAATTACAAGAGCTTCTGGATCAAGGATTTATACGCCCAAGTGTGTCACCATGGGGAGCACCAGTTTTTTCGTTAAGAAGAAGGATGGATCCATGAGGTTATGTGTCGATTACCGGGAGTTGAATAAGGTTACAATCAAGAATAAGTATCATTACCCCGGATTGATGATCTCTTTGATCAGTTGCAAGGAGCAGCGTGTTTTCACGCATCGACTTGAGATCTGGATACCATCAGTTAAGAGTAAGGCCGGAGGATGTACCAAAGACTGCTTTTCGAACTCGATATGGACATTATGAGTTCTTAGTAATGTCTTTTGGATTGACAAATGCACCTGCCGCTTTCATGGACTTGATGAATCGAATCTATAAGCCTTTGTTGGATAAGTGCGTTATAGTTTTCATCGACGACATTTTGGTCTACTCAACCACAGAAGGAACATGAGGAACACCTCCGTATGGCTTCGGACGTTAAGAGAACATAAGTTGTATGCCAAATTGTCAAAGTGTGACTTTTGGTTGGATAAGATATCCTTTTTAGGACATGTTGTTTCAGGAAGTGGCATATCGGTTGATCCTGAAAAGATTAAGGCAGTGATGGAGTGGAAGCAACCAAAGACGGTAACGGAAGTAAGAAGCTTTCTTGGTCTAGCTGGCTATTATCGAAAGTTTGTAAAGAATTTCTCGACTATAGCCAAGCCGTTAACACAACTTACTCAAAAGAATGAGAAGTTCATCTGGACCGATAAAAGAGAAAGGAGTTTTCAAGAGCTCAAGCAAAAGCTTGTATCCGCACCGATACTCGTTTTGCCAAACCCTGAGAAGCCTTACACGGTGCATAGCGATGCATCAAGAAATGGTCTTGGATGTGTGCTAATGCAAGAAGGAAAAGTGATTGCTTATGCTTCGCGACAGTTGAGACCACACGAGCAAAATTATCCGACGCATGACTTGGAGCTAGCTGCCGTTGTTTTCGCACTCAAGATATGGAGGCACCACTTGTATGGACAAAGATGCGAAATATATACGGATCACAAAGCCTCAATATCTATTCACTCAAAGGAGTTGAATATGAGACAACGGAGATGGTTAGAGCTTATAAAGGACTATGATCTTGGAATCAACTATTGTCCAGGAAAAGTTAATGCCGTCGCGGATGCCTTAAGTCGGAAGAATCATGAGGAAGTTGCCGCTTTGTTGACCGACCAAAAGGAGTTGGTAAGAGAATTCGAAAGGCTGAGAATCGAATTCATTGGAAAAGATGTAGAGGTGGAAATGTCTAGCTTGGTGATGGAACCAACCCTTGTGGAACGGATTAAAGAGGCTCAACGATATGATGAAGTCATACAAAGGATCAAACGGGAAGTGCAAGCGGAGAAGTATACTGATTTCACCGTAGATGACGAGGATGTAGTGTCATGCCCCATAGGGTACCCTAAACGTAACAGTCCGCCACATGCCATATATGATTCCCGAATTACCACCTTAGTCTTTCGAGAGTCTCATATAGATGTAAGGCGTACCTTTACACAATAGAGTACAAGTCCGAATGGAGATAAAAGCTTAATTTGGCATGCATAGGCAATAGGATATAATTCATGAAACATAAATAAATATTACAAACTTTAAGGGGCATTCCCCCGCAAAAGAATATTTAATGGTCCATTACAGTCATCCAAGTCTTAGAAGTTTTCTATGGAAGTCTAATACAGAAATTACAACTTCTAGGGAAAACTCCTAGCTTCGGTACCTGTTCAGCTGGGTCTCGTCGCCTAAGCCATAAATGTGTAAGCTGCAAAAGGAATGGACTGTAGGGACGTAAGCTAACTAGCTTAGTGAGTGTAATCTCCCACAAGAACATTTATGTCACAACAATTCAATCAAGTTATTAATCAAGCAAGTGTATGCATCAAACACATGAGTTCAACATACATATGACCAACCGGAAATCATATGTGGATGGAATTGCGCCCTCCATCCCGGGTTAGCAGATTAACGAATCCTGCGGTACTAACAATATCCCATTTATGGATCACAGCTAACCTACGATTATTCGATGTCGTTTATGGTTCACGACTAACCTACGATTATTCGATGTCATTTATGGTTCACGACTAACCTACAAATGCTCATGCTCCATCCCCTTGTGATATGCACATGTCAATTTATCATTAACTCGAGTAGTTGATTAAGCCAATTTACTTAGGCAATCAATCAATTTATCAGACAATCCATCATAGCTAACTATACAATCAAAGTTTATCACCCGATTTCGATATTCTTAATTTGTGTTCTCACATCATCATGAATCATATAGTTTCCCATTAATCCCCATCATTCATATTCCATTCAATTGGCCTACATTCTAGTGCACTACTTTACAAGCACATACAATAAATGAATTGGGAAGAAAAACTCACTCCGCCATTGGTACTCCGTTCTTCTAGTAATAATAGTCCGGAGGTAACTCTTCACCGTCCACGGGTTCACCTATTCATATAAGAAATTACCCTAATAAGTATTCTATCAACTTAGGACACTACACTCTAAGAAAACTTAGTAAAATCGGAATTCGCATCATTTCCAAAGTTCCGTTTTAAAATGGCCATAACTTGGTCGTTTTAAGTCGGAATTTCACAAATTTTATACCGATTTCTATCTACTTCGGAAGAGCTTTCTAAATATGAAGTTTAAATCAAGTTTTGAAAATATCTAAGCCTCAGAATTGAGGGATCAGATCTGTACAGCGGGTTTGTCAATTCCAAAAATGCGGTTTTTATGAATGCATTTGAGATTCCTAAGTGTAATATGATGCTAAATGCAATGGTAATGATTTTTCCTATCATGAATGTCATGATGTGAACCTTAAGGAGTCTATGTTCTTATAACTTTTTAGATTTAACGATTTTTAGAAATAAACTTTCCTTAGAAACCATATCCTCTCAATGTTTAGTAAGTGAATTCACTACACTTGACCACATCTACATTTTACATGGATTTCCTTTAGAAGAACTCTACTATTTTAAAGAAATTTTGACCCTTATATTAGTTATATCCTAAGGCCTTTATTTCTTTAATAAAATTCACATTTATAAACTTTTAAGTGGGTCTTTTACTATGGGGTTTCCAAAAATCCGAATTTACAAAAGCTCATTTTCAAATTGACTCCTTTAGGGAAAATATATTTTGTACTTAAAACTTTAAGTATTTATTATACCTATATCCTAAGGACTCATTTGTTCAAGAAAATATCATTTTTGAAGTTGGAAAAATAGTGTTTTCTAACCCTACATCCATTATTACGAATTTTTGTCTACATGACTTCTAGCTCAAAACTCCTATGGATTTATTTCTTGTTTCCACCTTTTCTTAGTAAAAACTCATTTAGACTCATAAGAAATACTACTAAACATTATCTATAACCCATAGGCTTCATTTCTCTTAAAAATATATGTTTAGAAGTTGTTAGAAGTGTTTTTGACCTAGGTTTTCAAAGTCATCCGAATTTCAAAGTCTTTTTCTTGTAAAGTACTTTTCTTTTTGACTTCATGGACTCATCTATCCATAGATCTATATACTAGGAAAGTCATTTACTAAAGACAAAAGTATTTAAGACTATTTATGCACATAAGAACAAAATAATAATGAACTTTAAATGCCTACATGATCATGAGTAATAAGATGATGGACCTACTTTATCAAAAGCTTAAATGAGTTTTAAAAACATAAAAACCATATTTTTATAAAAGATCTTTTGTTTAAAAGACTTTTTGATGGATAAAAGTAAAGCTTTTGGTGTGAAAGCTTCTTTAAGAAGATGATCTACTTTGTAATGTTCGGGATTTTTGTTTTGATATCTCTTGTCCCTACTAAAAGATCATGAGAACATGGAGTTGAAATATCCAAAAATCACTTAGCCATAACAAAGTTTTATGAGTGGAAGTAGTGGATCTTTACTTACTTGAAGTGGAATGGAAGGTAAGAAGAGAAAATGGGAAGTTGTGAGTGTGTGTGTGGAGGCTCCAAAGTTTCGGCCAAGAGGAGGATGAGGAGAGAAGAGAGAGCTTTTGCACTTTAGAAAAATTTGGAAAGTGAAGAATGAGGAAAGAGAGAGAAAAGGTAGTTTATATAAGAAGTGGTTTTAGGTTAAATGGAGAGAAAATTTTTTGCAAAATGGACAAGGGGAGGGGGCCATGTAGCACCGGTTTTGAAAGGTAATTGGGGGGGGGGGGGGGGGGGGGGGGGGGGGG
>JAMXBD010004565.1:0-54860 GCA_024138025.1 Combretum micranthum | reverse complement strand
ATAAGTATGATTGAGTGATTTTGTTAAAATTTCACATTGTAGGCAACCAAAAGTCAAGTAATTGTATTTTTGTTGAAAATAGTCAATTTCGGTGGATTATAGTCCATGTATTATAAACTTCCAAGGGTCACAAGGTTAAAACACTACTTTTTAGAAAACATTCATATAAGTGCAACTATATGATTTTTGTAGAAATTCCTTGCTCTACCAAAAATAAAAAATCAAGTAATGTGACCATTTCTAAAAATAGCCGATTTTGATAGACTATAGGCCATCAATTTAGAATTTCTAGAGTCACAAGTTAAAACCCTATTTTTTTTTTCAGAGGACATCTATGCAAGCGTAATTAAGTGATTTTGATAGAAAATGTGCTCTAGGCGTCAAAAAGTCAAATTATCCAATTTTTACAAAAAAAAATTGTTGATTTTGGTAGATTAGGTCATGGATTTTAAGTTTTTAGGGTCATGGTCAAAAACCCTTATTTTCTATAGAGGACATCCCGTACGAGTGCCATTAAGTGATTTTGGTGAAAAATTTTCGTTTATAATCAAAATTCTACTAAAAATAGTTGATTTTAGTAGAGTATAGGCCATGGATTTTGAGCATCCGGCATTACCTATTTAAAACCCTTATTTCTTTAGAGGACATCGGTACAAGTGTGATTAAGTAATTTTGATTAAAATTCATGTTCTAGGACTAAAAAGGCATGTACCTTGAATTTTTGTCAAAAATGGTTGATTTCAGTAGACTATAGGGCATGGATTTTGACCTTCCACCCCTTAGTTAAAAACCTTATTTTTCTTGATAGGACATACAAGTGCAAAAGTGATTTTGGTGAAAAAACCTCACTCTAGAACTCAAAAAATAAGAAAATCCAATTTTTGCAAAAAAAAAGACTAATTCAATGTACTATACGCCACAGATTGTGAGCTTCTAGTGTCACCCAATTTAAACCCCCCTTTTTCTTTTCTTGAGATGACATTCTTACAAGTGGAATTAAATGATTTTGGAGGAAATTTTGCATTCTATCTTAAAAAGTCAAGTAACCAAATTCTTGCTAGAAATAGGCAATTTTAATGAACAAGCCATAGATGTTCAACTTCTAAGGCCATCCAATTAAGAACTCTATTTTTCTAAAGAGAACATTCATATAAGTGCCATTAAGTAATTCTCTAAGCCTTAAAAAAATCAAGTAATTTAACTTTTACTCAAAATGGCCAATTTTGGTACACTATGGGCTATAGATTTTCAACTTTCGAGATCAACTGGTTAAAATATCTACTTTTCTTAAGAGGACATCCATACAAGTGTCATTAAATGATTTTAGTAGAAACTTTATGCTTCAAGCCTTAAAAAATCAAGTAATCCAATTTTTATGAAAATTTACTGATTTCAGTAGACTATAGAAAGTGGAGTTTATGCTTCTGAGGTCACCTGGTTGAAAACCTTATTTCTCTTGAGAGGTCATCCATACAAGTGTCATTAAATGCTTTTACTAGAAATTTCGTACTTTAGGCCTCAAAAAATAAAATAATCCAATTTTTGCTAAAATTTGCCGATTTTGTGAACTATAGGCCATAGATTTTAAGCTTCCATGATCACTTAGTTAAAAGTTCTATTTTTTCATAGGACATATGTACAAGTTCTATTAAATGATTTTGGTGCAAATTTTGCGCTCTAAGCCTATAAAAATCAATTGATCCAATTTTTACTAAAAATGGCTGATTTTTATGGACTAGACATGGATTTTTAGCTTCCAGTGTCACCCAGTTAGAAACCCTAGTATACTTAAGAGGACATCTGTACAAATACAATTAAGTGATTTTTGTGGAATATTCACTATAGGCTTGAAAGAGTCAAGTAATCCAATTTTTTCTAAAATTAGTTCATTTTGATGAACTATAAGCCATAGAAGTTGAGGTTCTATGGTCATTTAGATGAAAACTATTGCTTTTTTCAAAAGACATCAATACAAGTACAATTATATGATTTTGGTGAAAATTTCATGCTTTAAGCATTAAAAATTTTACTAAAAATGACCGATTTTGATAGATTGTAAGCCTTAGATTTTGAGTTTCTTGGGTCACCCCATTCGAAACCCTTATTTTCTTGTGAGGACATCTTTACAAGTGTCATTAATTGGTTTTGTCGGAAATTTTTTCACTAGTCCTCAAAAAGTCAAGTGACCGAATTTTTGTTGAAAATGGATGATTTCATTGGATTATATAGGTCATGGATTTTGAGCTTTTAAGATCACCTAGTTAAAAACTTTATTTATCTTTAGAAGACTTCAATACGTGTCATTTAGTGATCTTGTTGCATTTTGGTGAAGTATAGGTTATGGATTTTGAGCTTCTAAGATCACTTGGTTAAAGCCCTTTTCTCTTGGAAGGACATTTATACAAGTGCAATTAAATGATTTTAATGGAAATTTCACGCTTTAAGCTTGAAAAAGTCAAATATTCAACTTTTTGTTAGAAATGTCCGATTTTAGTGGAGCACAGGCCACTATTTTTTCCTTTTAAGGTTGTCACGCCCAAATTTTGCTCTTATTCTCTTAAAGATTCTGAACCATAATAAACTAAACTTGTTTAATACAGAATACTTAACCAGGAACTAATAAGGTTTAAATAGCTAGTTTTCAAAAATCATTTTGAAAACACTTAAAAGGGATTTTTTTTATTATTGTGACCGCCCAATGTACCTACGTATCTGCTAATTGAAATCATATCCACACTGTTCGTTTAGACTCTGATACCGTATTGGTTCTTTTTAATTATTGAAAACCGGCAAGTTTAAGTTATTTATCTAATTTGAGTTTATTTCTAAAAGAGGTCCTCAAGGGTTGTTCAATGATTTTGAAAATACGTAATGAAGTCTTAAGTTTTAGAAAACTCCCATTTATTTGCATTTGATATTTTAGAAAATAACTATGTGATTTATATAAGTTTACAAAAAGAATATTATATATCCCATATACCTAAATGGAGGAAATTGCATGATTACGGATCCTTCAAATACTAATTACATAAAATTAATTATAAAAATACCAACACAAAACCACATGTTAAACAGGCGTTTCGCAAATTTGCGTGCAAATCTCATGTTGAAGATGCGATTCATGAAGAAATATGAATCACCTGTTAAAGATGCGATTTATGTGCAAAATAAGTGAATTGCCCTTTCAATATACGATTCATCTTAAAAAACATGAAATGCTTTTTGAAAATGCAATTCAATACTGTATGACTTTTGGTTGAATCGGATATTCAAATGGTATTTTATATGTAAATTTGTAAAACGACTATTTAATATACGATATTGCATCGGTATTTGTGTAATTATTTTTATCTAATTTGTATTTATGTAATTTTTTTCTATAAAATTGATAGACACATGTCTCACCCCATGGAAGTGAGTGAAAAAGAAACAGAACTTTCGTTCCTTTCAATGGTTTTTAATTGTTTATTAGATAGAAAATGTGCTTAAAACGAGTTTTACACACACATGCAATCTATTAGCAACTTCTAATTTGCCAAATATGTATAATGACGATTCCGTACGGCATATGACATATTATTACTTATGAGATTTTTAAACTTAAGTTGAAAATCTATATGGTATGTCTAGCGGTTATCAATACATAGTATCACATGAAGTATCGATAACATATTTACATAAAGATTATTAAGTTAAATATAAGGCATCCTAAAGTTTCTAATTATGATCTTTGTATCTTTTTATTTATATTTTTTAATAGATCCAGGCAATCTATTATACGTTCATTCAAATATTTATTAGAAGTAGAGCTAAAATAACAATTTTAATGTATGACAACATTAACATTCACGATTATTGAAATTAGAAAACCTAAAATCCATATTCCAATCCATTTTTACATGCAAAATATTTCTTAAAGTTCTAGTTTTTACTATATACAATGTTACATCTTAAGATTAAGATTATATGCGTATTCTAATGGATCACATTTACAAATGATGGGCAAAGTAAACATCAACTCATTCAAACAAAGAATTTTTAACAAGTAAACCTAAGCTTGAATTCATCTTAATATGTTATGTACAAGAACTCAAAAAATCAAGTTTATGCTAAAAATGACTGATTTTGGTAAACTATTATATGCCACGGTTTTCAAGCTTTTGAAGCTACTTTGCTAAAAACCATGTTTTTTTCTTTAGAGGACTTTCGTATATTTTTTATTAAGTGATTTTAGTGGAAATTTCTCACTGTAGGTCTTAAAAAAAATCAAGTAATCCAATTTTTATTAAAAATGCTTGATTTCTTTGATGCACTACAGGGCATGGATTTTAAGCTTCAGGGTAAACTTCTTTAATAAACCATATTTTTCTTCATGGTACATTTGTACAAGTGCAATTTAGTGAATTTTATAGAATTTTTGCACTATAGGCCTCAAATTTTTAACTAATCTAATTTTTGCCAAAAGTAGTCAATTTCAGTGGACTATAGCCCATGGATTTTGCGCTTCTATGGTCACCCAAAAGGTCAACCAATTAAAAACCTCATTTTTCTTAAGAGGAAATCCCTACAAGTGATAATAAGTGATTTTGTTTGAAATTTTGCACTTTAGGCTTCATAAAATAAAGAAATCCATTTTTTTACTAAAAATGGCCAATTTCGTGGACTATGGGCCATCGATTTTGGGCTTCTAATGTCACCGAGCTAAAAACCCTATTTTCCTCGATAGGACATCTATACAAGTGGAATTAAGTGATTTCAGTGGATATTTAGGGCTTTAGGATTCAAAAAATCATATAATCCATTTTTTTGTTGATAATGGTAGATTTCGATTATCTATAGCCATGAATTTTTAGGTTTCAGGGTAACCTAGTTAAAGACCCTTTTTTTTCTTTTCAAAAGACCATTATACAAGTGTAATTAGATGATTTGGATGAAAATTCCGTGCTCTAGGCCTCAAAAAGTACAATAATTCAAAAAAAAATTCCAAAAATGGTTGATTTCGAGGATTATAACATTAGATTTTGAGCTTCGAGTCACCTAACTAGAAACCCTTTTTTTTCCTCTAGGGAAATCCGTATAGGTGCAATTAAGTGTTTTTAGTGAAAATTTCATTTTTGGCCTAAAAAAATCAAGGTAATCTAATTTTTCGTAAAATAGTTGATTTTGGTGGACTGTCGATGGGATTTTGAGCTTCTAGAGTCACTTGGTTAAAAACACTTTTTTTTCCTTTATGTGATATATGTTTTAAGTGCGATTAAGTGATTATAGTGGAAATTTCATGCTCTAGGCTCGAGAAATCAAATTATCCTATTTTTGCTAAATATGGCCGATTTCAGTGAACTATAGGCCATAAATATTGAGATTGTGGGGTCACCAGGTTAAAAAACCATTTTTTTCCTTTAGATGAAATTTGTACAAAGGCAATTACATGATTTTAATGGAAATTTCGTGGTCTAGCCCTAAAATAATCAAGTAATCCAATTTTGCTAAAAATAACTCATTTTGGTGGACTAGGCCATGGATTTTAAGCTTCTAAGGTCACCTAATTAAAATCTTTTTTTGTTCAGAATGTATATGCATAAGTCAAATTAAGTGTTTTTTATGGAAATTTTGCACTCTAAGCCTCATAAAACCAAGTAATTTATTTTTTACTAAAAATAGTCGATTTTGATTGACTGAAAGTAATGGATTTTGATATTCTAAAGTTACCTAGTTTAAAACTCTTTTTTTCCCTCTGGAGGAAATCCATAAAAGTGCAATGAAATGGTTCTGGTGAAAATTTTGTTGTTTAAACCTCAAAAAGTCAAGTAAATCATATTTATCTAAAAAGGGTTAATTTTAGTAGGCATAGGCTATGGATTTTGGGTTTCCTAGGTAATCCAACTAAAAACTCTTCTTCTTCTTCTTTTTTCAATTCTTCAGGTACATCTGTATAAGAATAATAAAGTGATTTGGTGGAAATTTTGTGCTCTTGAGTTGAAAAGAATCCTAGAAACCACCTTTTTCCTTAAGAGAATGTCTGTACAAATGCAATTAAGTAATTTAAGTAGAAATTTCGTGCTTTAGGTCTTAAAAATCAAATATGCAATTTTTTAAAAAAATAGTTAATCTTTGTAGACTATAGGCCATAGATTTTGAGTTCTAAGGTCTTGTGATTAAAAACTTTTTTTTTCAAGGCATCGGTAGAAGTGTAATTAAGCGATTTTATTGGAAAATTTGTGCTCTAGGCTTTAAAAGATCAAGTAATTCAATTTTTGCCCAAACTAGCCAATTTTAGTGCATTATAAACCATAGATTTTGATCTTCTGGGATCACTGGTTAAAAACCCTTTATTTCTTAAGAGGATATTCATACAGGTGCGGTTAAGCGATTTTTGTGAAAAATAGTGCCTTATGCTTAAAAAATCAAGTAATCCAATCTTTACAAAAAAATTACCGATTTTGATGGACTATAAGCCATAGAATTCAAGTTTTTAGGATTTAAACATTTTTTTTTTCTTTCTTTATAGCACATCCATACATATCTCATTAAGTGATTTTGTTAGAAATTTCATACTCTAGGCCTCAAAAAATTAAGTAATCTAATTTTTTGTAAAAATAATCAATTTCATTGGACCATTGGCTATTGATTTTGAGCTTCCAAGGTCCCTTGGTTAAAAACCATTTTTTTTTTTCTTTTCAAGGAGTTCATACAAGTACAATTAAGTGGTTTTGGTAGAAATTTCTTACTCTAAGCCTCAAAATAGTTAAAAATGACCAATTCTAATAGACCATAGTCCATGGATATTTAACTTCTAGGGTCACTCTATTAAAAACCCTTTTTCCCTTAAGAGAACATCCATATAAATGCAATCAAGTGATTTTGGTGGAAATTTTGTACTATACTCCTCAAAGATTAAGTAATCCAATTTTTCTAAAAATTATCGATTTCAGTGAAATATAGATCATAGATATTGAACTTTCGAGGTTACCTAGTTAAAAATCCTTTTATTTCTTGACAAGACATCTATAAAAATGTTACCAAGTGGTTTTGGTAGGAATTTCGTGCTCTAGATTTCACAAAATCAAATAATCCAATTTTTACAAAAAAGAAAAAAAGTCGACTTTGGTGAAATATAGGCCATAGGCTTTGACCTTTTAATATTTTTGGTTAAAAACTCCCTTTTTTTCCTTTTGAGGATATCTGTACAAGTGCAATTAAATGGTTTTCATGGAATTTTGTGCTCTAAGCCTTGAAAAAACATGTAAATCTATTTTTGCTAAAAATGATTGATTTTTATAGACTATAGGTCATGGATTTTAAGCTTCCATGGTCATCTAATTAAAAATCTTTTTTCTTCCCCTTCAAGGTGTATCCATACAAGTGCAATTAAGAGATTTTGGTTGGAATTTTGTACTCTAGGCCTCATAAAAAGAAGTAATCCAATTTTTGCTAAAAGTAGTTGATTTCTATGGACTACAGGCCATGGATTTTAAGCTTCTAAGGACACATTGTTAAAAACCCTACCATTTCTTTTGAGGACATTCATATAAGTGCAATTAAGTGATTTCAGTGGAAATTTCACACTTTAACCCAAAAAAAATCAAGTGATCCAATTTTTGCAAAAATAGTCAATTTCAATAGACTTATAGCCATAGATTTTAAGCTTTTTGGGTCACCATATTAGAAACATTTTTTCCCTTCAAAGGACATCCATACAAGTGCAATTGAGTTATTTGAGTGGAAATATTGTGCATTGGGCCTCAAAAAATCATATCACCTAGTTGAAAACCCTTTTTTCTTCTTTTGAGAACATCTGTAAAATTTCAACTAAGTGTTTTTGATGGAAAATTTGTGCTTTAGGCCTAAAAAAAATCAAGTGATACAATTTATCCCCAAGCTAAGGATTTCGAGCTTCCGCAATCACCCTTTTTTTTTTTTTTTGAGAGGATAGCCATTAAAATGCAATTAAGTGATTTTTGTGAAAATTTCATACCTTAAGTGTCACGTCCCGCCCCCACAGGCGACGGCAACGTGATACCAGGGCTAGCAAACCCACCACTGGCCCCCTAGTGGTAATGGCCGACACCACTATTGCATCATGATGACCCCAACCAACGCATATTCTTCAGGGTACCACAGCTCAATTGGTAAGAGGTGCTGCCTTTGGGACAGGCAAAAGCCTCAGGTCATGGGTTCGATCCCTAGAGGCTGCAGACTAGGGTCAATCCATCCTGAGGGTAACAATACCTATAGTGCCCGTGATACCTTGAAGGGCATGCGTTGGTTGGGGTCATCATGATGCAATGGTGGTGTCGGCCATTACCACTAGGGGGCCAGTGGTGGGTTTGCCTGCCCTGGCATCACGTTTCCGTCGCCTGTGGGGGCGAGACGTGACATTAAGCCTTAGAAAATCAAGTAATCCAATTTTTTTTGTTAAAAATGATTGATTTTGATAAACTATAAGCTATGGATATTGAGCTTCCAAGGTCACACGATTAAAAACCCATTTTTTTTTCTCTCTAATGGACATTAATACAAGTGCAATTAAGCGATTTTGGTGGAAATTTCATACTCTAGGTCTCAAAAAATAAAATAATCCAGTTTTGCTAACAATGGCCGATCTTAATGGACTATGGGCCACAAAATTAAGGTTCCAGAGTCACTCGATTAAAAACCTTATTTTTCTTAAGAAGACATCGATCGTTCAAAGGACTATAGGTCATGAATTTTGAGTTTCTGAGATCAACTTGTTAAAAACCCTTTCTTTATTTAGAGGACATCTACAAAGTGTAATAAAGAGATTTTGATGAAAATCCTGCACTTTAGTCGTCAAAAAAACAAGTAAATCAATTTTTCCTAAAAATCATTTATTTGCTTTGCTTATAGGCCATAAATTTTGAGCTTCTAAGGTCTTTTGGTGTTAAGACAGATTATACTCAATTTTCTATGAATAAATCTATAGGAATTGGTACTTAACTGTGCTAAATGTCATATTTCAGGTCTTGAAGGAAATACAATGCGAACGGAATAAATTTAGAGAAGATTTGTTAAACTTTGGAATGAAGCAGATTCAACACCAGCAATTTAAGAAATCAACGTTGCTAGTGTTGACAGTAGAGTAGGTGGCCTTCAATACAAAGATCCAACGCTAGCCAAAGGAACAAGGAAGACCGCCGACCTTCAAAGCAAAATAAAGCAGCCTTTATGAAAATGAATGAACGTCAGCTATTCAAAGTCCAACGCTACCGGCGTATAGGCAGTGTAGCTTGTGAACAAAAGCTAAATCTTTAACGTCTGATCGAAAGTCGCCAGTGTTACTTCAATATTTCACCAGTGTTCGAATTTTATCAACATAAATCGGCTCCTAGGGATTCAACACCACTGGCGTCGAGGTAGTCTACATTATGCACAGTATCAAATTTTTAAACATCATCTCCAACACTTGCTTGAATGCTGCCTGTATAGCTTTGTTAAAATCTAATGGCGGTACTCTACGCCGCCGATGTACAAATTGAAACTATCGGCATAAGTTGTGGCTTTTGAAATTCCAAAGTCTCTTCTGCATAAACCGACGCTGCTCATTTGGAAAATCATTCTTCTCCTTCTACAGAAATTAGATCTGATATTAGAAATTAGAAAAATCCTGGAGAGAAGTTTATGATGATGAGAGGCTAAATCTGTGTTTCTAGCTAAGGGTTATTCGCACGTTCGGTTATATAGATTGTGAGATCTAAACAGGTTATTTGAATCTGATTTTTATTTTGGACATTTGTATATCTTCTGTTTGTTTTGATTATCATTACCTTGTTTTTTTTATGCAAATTAAGGCCAGTTTTTTTTTATTAGCAAGATAATTTCAGCCAATTAAAATATCAGATCCATAATTTTTTTATTATTCTAATGTTTGTGGTACAATAGCATGATTGATTATGAGATGAAATGATTGATTGTGTTATGGACACATATAATCTGATTTAAATGAGTCATGCGTATGATTTGTTGATCTGAATTAGTGGTCTCTCTTGCTCTTAAAGCTACTGATAGATTAAACCCTAAGAGCTTGTTTAGGATTGTTTAATTGATAAGGGAAATAATCAAAGATGTTATCTTGATTATCGAAAAATTAAGGAGAGATAGGTTGTCAGAACTTGTTGATAACCATAACCAATTTATCCATGATAAAGAGCAGAAATTCTTGATTCAATGATCAATCCTTTAGACTAAGTTGTGATATACCTTTGGTTAGGGATCTTTTGATATTGATTTAACCCTAAAATTGTGTTTGTTAGTTTTAGATATAGTTGATTACATAAAAAACCCCCCTTTTTCCCCTTCCCTATCTAAATTCTTGAATAGAAATAGATTTTAACCAATCTTTGTAGATACGATCTTGCTTACTGCTATTTACAAATCTTTAGAGTAGGTTAATAAATTTGTTGGATTCGACACCTACCATCTGGTTAAATCCCATTTTTCCTTCAAAGTACATACGTTAAAGTGCAATGAATTTAATTAATCTAATTTATGCTAAAAATGGTAAATTTCTATTAACTATAAGCCATCAATCTTAATCTTTCAAGGTCAAATGACAGAAAACCCTTTGTTTCTTGAGAGGACATCTGTATAAGAGCAATTAAATGATTTTGATGGAAAATTCATGCTCAATGCATTGAAAAAGCAAGTAATCCAATTTTTGTAAAAAATGGTCAATTTACTATAACTCATGGATTTTGCGCTTCTAGGATCACTCCGTAAAAAACCCCATTTTGCTCTTTCTTTTGAGGACAACCATACAAGTATAAAAAAGTGATTTTGGTTTATATTTCATGCTATAAGCCTTAAAAAACACAAATAAACCAACTTTTGCTAAAAATTACTGATTTATGTGAACTATAAGCTATGAATTTTGAGTTTCTAAAGTCACCCGATTAAAAACCTTTTTTTATAGGATACATTCGTACGAGTGCAATCAGGTGATTTTGGTAGAAATTTCACAATTTAGGCCATAAAAAAAATCAAATAATCCAATTTTTGATAAAAATAGCCAATTTTAGTGGACTTAAACCATCGATTTTGAGCTTATAGGATCAAACAATTAAAAACCCTTTTTTATCTTGAGAGAATATCCATACAAATGCAATCATGTGATTATGGCAGAAATTTTGTCTTTTATGCCTCAAAATATAAAGTGAAATTTTTTTTGCTAAAAATAGTTGATTTCAATGGATCATAGGACATGAATTTTGTGCTTCCTAGGTAATCTAGATAAAAACCCTTTGTTCATTTGAGGAAATCCATACAAATGTAATTAAGTAATTTTAGCGAATATTTCATGCTCTATGCCTTAAAAGATCAAGTAGTCACACTTTGCTAAAAATAGCAGATTTTGATGGACTATAAGACATGAAATTTGAGTTCCGGGTCCATCTAGTGAAAAACCCTTTTTTATTCTTAAGAGGACATCCGTATGAGCATAGTTAAGTGGATTTTGAGGAAATTTCGTATTTTAGACTTTAAAAAATCAAGTAATCCAATTTTTGTTAAAAATAGTCGATTTTGATGAATTATAAGCCATAGATTATGAGCATTTGGCGTCATTCAGTTAAAAACCCTTTTTGTACAAAGTATGTATATACAAGTGCAATTAATTGATTTTGGTGGAAATTTATGATCCAAGTTAGTAAAAATCAAGTAATCTAATTTTTACTATAATTAACCAAATTCGATGAATTATAGACCATGAATTTTGAGATTCTTGAGTCACCTGACTAGAAACAATTTTTTTCTTTAGAGGTCAGGCATACAAGTTCATTTAAGTGAATCCAATGGATATTTCATACTATCAATCTCAAAAAATAAAATAATATAATTTTTGCTAAAATACTTAATTTTGGTTGACCACAAGCCATGGATTTGAAGCTTCTAGATCATTTGGTGGAAAACCCTTTTTATCATAAGAGGACAACCATAATTAAGTAATTCTAGTGAAAATTTCATGCTCTGGGCCTCAAAAAATGATGGAATTCAATTTTTGCAAAAAATGGTCGATTTTAGCAATTTAGAGGCCATTGATTTTTAGCTTCCAAGATCACTTGATTAAAAACCTTTTTTCTCTTTTAAGGACATCCACACAAGTGAAATTTTGTGTTTTTTTATGAAAATTTCGTGCTCTATGCCTAACAAAATCAACTAATTCAATTTTTGCTCTGAAATCAAACAATCTTGGTAGACTATAACCTATGGATTTTGATCTTTCCAAGTAACCTGATTAAAAAGCATTTTTTTTTTCTTAAGAGTACATATGTACAAGTGTAATGAAGAGATTTTAATTGGAATTTTGTGCTCTAGCCCCAGAAAACCAAACAATCCTATTTTTGCTAAAAATAGTTGATTTTAGTGAACCATAGGCCATGGATTTTGAGTTTTTTAGGTCACTTAGTCAAAAACCCATTTTGTTTTTGAAGATATCCGTATAAGTGAAATTAAGTTATTTTGATAGAAATTTTACATTTTAGGCCTCAAAAAATTAAGTAATCCATTTTTTTTTTTTTTTTTTTGCCAAAAATGACCTATTTTGATATACCATGAGCTATGGATTTTGAGCTTTTGGGATCACCCGGTTTAAAAACCTTTTTTTTTTTCCTTCAAAGGATATCCATACAAGTGCAATTTCATGATTTTAGTGGTGGAAATTTGGTGATCTAGGCCTAAAAAAACATCTAATCTAATTTTTCCTAAAAATAGTCGATTTTGATGGAGTATAGGCCATGGATTTGGAACTTCCATAGTCAGCTAGTGTCATGACCTGCCACCTCAGGCTCTGTCATGCCCCAAAGGGTACCCTAAACGCGACAGCGCACAACACTCAATATTAAGACTTAAGTATGACAACCTTAGACATCCCAAAAGTCTCTATATCGAGTGTAAGACGTACTTTCACGATCATAGTGGACCAAACTTTGGATCATGCCGTTTAAGCAATTATGAATAATAGCCATTAAGAAAATAAATTATAACAATATAATCAATGTTCGTAAAACTTATAAAGAGTTTTTACAACATTAAGGGGTACTTTTCCCTATCAAAGATAGCTAAGTTTAATGAATTCCATCTTAAAATAATATATACTATTAAAACTTCTCTTGGAACTCCATATCCACTTCTTACTTGCACTTTTAACCATAAGATCTCGGCTCGAGGGCATTACCTGGGTGAAATACCCTCTTGGTTCCAACCAAAGATACGAGAACTACAAAAGATATCTAAGAGGGTTTAAGCTACATGCTTAGTGAGATTTATTTCCACAATTAAACACTCGACATTTAATTAATCAAAACAAGTTTAATTAGGCAACCATATGAAATACACAAGCACGTGAGCAAACAATACATATAATTTTTCGAAAATGATATGGTGAATGGATTTACCCCTTCATTCAAGGTTAGGTGTTCCAGACCATATAGGCCGTCATTATAAAACGTAATTCTATTATACTTTTCATTTTAGCAACTTTCTTTATTTCAAAAATTTAATCCAACTTGTTTGTAGTTTATTTTCAAGCCACTATAATTTAATCCAACTTATTTGTAGTTTATTTTCAAGCCACTACATAGCTGCTAGATATGTTTTTGTCAGGTGTTTTCTCACCACCATTTAATTTCAGACCACCCTTCGCCACTTTATAGATTTACAGACTCTATGAATCTCCTTACTAAGCCTTTGTCCCATCAAAGGTATAGTAATAAATGCAATGAACTCACCTAATGATATGCATGAATTCAATTTAATTAAGTACTTATGACATTATTACATATTTTACTGGTAATCATATAATTTGCAAACAATCATTCTTACGCTAGTTCAAACATTCATTATAAACAATTCCTGCCTCGATATACTTAACTGTAATTTTCAACCAAGTATGTAAAGCACATGCATTTTTCCATTTTTATCTTTTCCTAATTCTAATGCCACTAATTTTATAAGTAAAATCATAAGTGCATAATATAAGAAATAAACTCACTCAGCCATGTGTGCGGATACTTCTAGTCAAGGAAATCCTTGGGACAGAGGAACTTGGTCTCCACGCCACCTAAACAAGAGAAATATGCAAAATGAGTATTTCTTGGAAATTCTACTTAAACTTATAATTCTATTTTACTAAATTTTTCACAATTCGCATAGAGGGAAATTCCAACTTAAAATGGTCATAACTTGCTCATTTTAACTCGGAATTTCGTATATAATATACCGATTTCTACCTACTTAAAAAATCTATCTATTTCTAAGGTTATTTTTTACATAAAAGGTCATTTTGGTTGCTAAAAGTTTCGGTTCATAATCAAAATGAAAATTCCCAGCTTTTGCAAAACAATTTCCAAACTCCACTTTATTCAAAAATGTTTTAGCAAAAATATAGATATGTATATATTTGAAAAATCCTTTGAGTATATATATAGACTCATATTACATGCAAAAATTCTAATGGTGTTATCTCAATGGTTATTTTTTGAAAAACAATTCATTTTGAAGTATTGATACTTAAACTTGATAAATTTTTTTCGAAGTATTTTGAAGAAACTTTATATTTTCTTAGGTTATTATAAATGAGTATATTCTTATTTTGTTTTCCCATTTCTTTTCTAAAAAAAATAAATTTTTATTAACTTCGAATTTCTACAAAATTTTACTTCTAGTGATAAGAAATGAATTTTTCCATAAATTGTTATTGAGTTGTTAATAATCTATAGTAATTTGATATGCATATACTTTTCTCCTTCTAAAAGAAAATGGTTTTGATAAAAAAAGCTTTTTTGTCTTATATTTTCATTTCTTGGCTCCTTTAAAAATAAAACTTGGTCTTTTGAGTCTTTTATCAATTTTATTTGGAAGGAAAATCATGTTTCGTTATTTTCTTAAGTTGTGGATAAACTCTATTGCTTTTGAAACTTATCATGTTTGTATTCTTTTTAGTTCTTTGCAAATGGGTTGGTTACTTGGAAGCTTGAAAATTTTTATTTTTCTAAGTAAGTTTATAAATTAATGAGTTGATTTTTATTTCTAACTTTGAAAACTAGTTACATTTTGGTTTTTATTATGAAGTTGGAAAGACTTTAATCTTAAGCTTTTTGTGAAAAAATTGTATACCAACAAATTATTTTTACTAAGCCTTAGGTTATCTTATAAGAACGTGTTTATTTTCTTTATCTCATTGATAAACTATTCTTGTTATTATTTAATAAAGCTTTGGAAAAGTTTGAGAAGAGGTTGTAAAATTTCATTTTATAAGTTGTTGATGACACTCCTTTATTTAGTGACTAGTTATATTTAGTGACTACTCTGTATATGAGTATGTAGTATGAAGATGATGAAAATATAATATAATAAGCAAGATAGTATGGCCATGTATTGAGAACATTAGCTTCATCAAAGTATCCCGATCAAGTATTGGGAGTCTTAACTTCATCAAGGCAACTCGGTCAAATATTAAGAGCCTTAGATTGATTAAGCCATCTCGGGACTAAGTCCCAAAAAGAAAAAGAAAAAGAAAGAAAAGAAAAAGCAATAATAAAAGCAAGTTAGTAAGAATTAATGAGCATTAGGCTCTAAAAATATATAGATATACATATATTTAATAATCACATAGAGTTAGATTAGAAGCATAATAACAATAATAATAACAACAATAATAACATTAATAATAACAACAAGATAATAAAATTGGAATTCATGTGCAACAACAAAACATGAACATATTGTTGCTTTTAGGACTCACATGAGTTTCAAGAAACAACACCATAGTCATGCTAAGTTACATGACATAGGTAACATAAAGAATAAAAGAAGTTTACCTAAGGTGTTTTGGTGGTATAAGATCATAGATGAATGGGGTATTATATGGGTAATAAGAAATTGTGGATGGTTTATGTGTAGAAGAGGATTTTTCTGAGAGTTTTGTTGTCGAAAGTTTTGGTAGAGAGGACTTGTAGAGAATGGATTTGTGGAGAGATTTTAAGAGAGTTTTGTTTTGTGAATTGGAGGTGTGAAAAAAGTGGAGGGAGAGTGGGTATTTATAGTTGAAGATGAAGAGAAATTAAGTGTAATAAAATAAATTTAAAAAAAATGAAAAAATGAGAGAGGGTACAAGGGTTCTAGGTGTAGAGGGGGTATGGAGAGATTAATTGTAAGAAAATAATTAATATATACGATATGATTTGATATAAGATGCATTGGAAAGGTAAAAAATAAGAAAATAAGTGTATAGGTAGTAAAAAAGTAGAGATAGATGAATAGTAGGGAAGTACAATGAATAGTAAACAAGACTAATAAGTTACTAGTAGTAAAGAAAATAAGCTTATAATTGCGATATCTGTAATTTTTTTGTTGCCGAGAAATTACAAAACTGACATTTTTGGATTCCTTATATTATTACAAGTCTAACGGTATAGACAGAATATTTTTATCGTCTAGTATACCAGGGTAAGTTTTTCGAAAACTGATCGTGTTCGGATTCGAAAAACACTAGAAATTAGCAAATTTGATATCTTTATACTCCCCAATTTTATTACAAACTATTATAAGCTATTAACTCAATTCTATTGTTTAGGGTTTAGGAGCACATGGTTGTCAAATCTAAATTCTAGGGCTTTGGCATGGGTTTTTGTTGACTAAAGTTTTCGATTGACTTCCGGTTCTAGGATTTGAACTTATGAATTGTCGAAAAATCTAGGGGTTTACAGGCTTCACCACAATGGAGGGGAGCACTTTTAGGCCCTCAGGCCACCCTGGGCATGGATCGTGATGCCAGGTACACTGACCCTTCCGGCGTACCCTCAAGCACAACCAGCACACTAGAGGCACTGTGTAACGATTCATAACTCTACCCACTAAAATATTGTCTGTTTTAGCCATACGCCGCACAATTTTGTCCTTCGGTGCCAGCGCTTCCCAAGGGGTCACCCATCCTAGGATTGCTCTGCCCAAAGCACGCTTAATTTTGGAGTTATGACAAACTCCAAGTCATTACACCAAAAAGGTGCCTCTATTATTAGAGTTTCATCATCTATATTTGAGCCCATTGCATACTCCCCTACTTATAGAAATGACATCCCCATCAGTTTCGTTACATAGGTCTAAAACTATTGCTCTGATATCATTTGACACGACCTACCACCCCATGCTCCACTGCAGCGGAGGGGGCGCCCCTAGGCCCTCAAGTCACCTTGGGCAAGGATTGTAATGCCAGGTACACTGGCCTTCCTAACATACCCTCAGGTACAACCAGGACACCAGAGGTACTGTGTAATGACTCAAGAATTTACCAATCGAGGTATTGTCCGCTTTGGCCACATGCCGCACGATTTTTTTCTTTTTGTGCCAGTGCTTCCCAATGGGTCACCATCATGGGATTGCTCTGCCTAGAGCACGCTTAACTTTAGAGTTTTGATCAACTTCAAGTCATTACATCGAAAAGGCGCCTCTATTATTAGAGTTCAACCATCTATATTTGAGGGGTATTATACCTAGTTAAATACCCTAATTTTCTTAAGAGCACATCCTTATGAGTGCCATTAAGTGATTTTGGTTAAAATTTTGAATTTGGACAAAAAAAAATCAAGTAATCTAGCTTTTACTTTAAAAAAAAATTGGTGGACAATATTCCATGGATTTTTTACTTTTGGGTATACAGTTGAAAGCCTTATTTTTCTTGAGCAGGCATCCTTACAAGTGTGTCATCAAATGATTTCGATGGATAATTTGCGCTCTAGGCATCAAAAAATCAAATAATGGTATTTTTTTGCCAAAAATGACCGATTCTGATGGATTGTACACAAAAACCTTATTTTTCTTTAAAGGACATTCATATAATTATTACTAAATGATTTTGGTTGAAATTTCACTCTCTATGCCACAAAAAATCAAGTAATTTAATTTTTTACTACAAATGAATTATTTCGATGAACAGTCAATGGATTTTAAGCTCTCAAGGTCATTCAATCAAATACCCTTTTTTATTCCTTCAAAGAACATTCGTACAAATTTCATTAAGTGGTTTTCATAGAAATTGTATTCTCTATGCCTCAAAAGATCAACTAATCAAATTTTGTTTAAAATGACCGATTTAGATAGACTAAAGCTATGTATTTGAAGTTTCTTGGTCGCTTGGCTAAAACCTTTTGTTTAGAAGATCTCTATAGTAGCATTATTAAGTGATTTTAGTTACAATTTCATGCTCTAAGCCTTAGAAAACCTAGTAATCCAATTTTTTTTAAAAAGGTCTATTTCGGAGCATTATGGAAATAAATTTTGAGATTTTGGGCTCGCTTGGTTAATAATCCATTTTTTCCCCTTAAAGGACATGCATACAAGTGTCATTAAGTGAATTGGGTGGAAAGTTTACACTCTAAGCCTCAAAAAATTAAGTAATCGAATTTTGCTTAAAATAGCATATTTTGGTAGACTATAATCTATGGATTTTAAACTTCTAGGGTCACCCTATTAAAAACCCTTTATTTTCATATGACTTCCGTATAGAGTGTAATTAAGTAATATTGTTAGAAATTTCGTGCTCTAAGCCTAAAAAATATTAAGTAATCTTATTTTTCTCTAAAATATGACTAAGTTTAATGGATTATAAGCCATGGATTTTGGGCTTCCAGGGTTAACTAGTTAAAGATTATATTTTTATTAATAGGACATTCGTACAAGTGTCATTATATAATTTTGATGGAAATTTTGCACTCTGGGCCTCAAAAAATAAGGTTATCCAATTTATGCAAAAGACAACCAATTCAAGTGGACTTTGCGTTTTAAAGGTTACCCAATTAAAAGCCCTTTTCATTTTTAAAGGTAATTCATGCACGTGCAATTTAGTTATTTTAAAGGAAATTTTGCTCTCTTGGCCACTAAAAATCATGCAATCCAATTGTTTTTAAAACTGGCCAATTTTAGTAGACTAGTCCAAGGGTTTTGAGTTTCCAAGTTCACCAAATCAAAAACCCTACTTTTCTTTAATGAACATTCGTACAAGTTCGAATAAGTAATTTTGGTGGAAATTTCGTACTTTTGGCTTAAGAAAATCAACTAATCTATTTTTTTCCCTTAAAATGATCAATTTCGATAAACTATAGGCCATAGATTTTGAGGTTTCGGGTTCACCAGTTGAAAGCCCTATTTTTTGTAGAGGACATCCTCACAAGTTCCATTAAGTGATCTAGGTCTTAAAAATTCAAGTAATCAAATTTTTACTAAAAATGGTCGATTTCAATAGATTAGACATGAGTTTTGAGCTTTTTGGGAACACCCAATTAAAAACCCTATTTTTCTTTAGAGGACACCCGTACAAGTTCCTTTAAGTGATTTTTGTGGAGACTTCGCAATCTAAGATTCAAAAATTCAAGTCATCTAATTTTGTTAAACATTACCAATTTCAGTGGACTATTCGCCATAAATTTTGAGCTTCTGGGGTCATCCTATTGAAAACCCTATTTTTTTCAGAGGACATCCATACAAGTGTTATTAAGTTATTTTTGTTGTAATTTCACTCTTTAGGCATCAAAAAGATCAAATAATCCTATTGTAAAAATTGGTCAATTTTGTGGACTATATAATCCATGGATCTTGAGTTTCCAATGTCACCTAATTAAAAACTCTTTTTCACTTTAGTGACTTTGTATAAGTGCAATTTTGATATTTGGGCGAAAGTTCGCAATTTGCCTCAGAAAATCAAGTAATCCAATTTTTATTAAAAAATGACCAACTTAGGTGGACTATTCTAAGCTATGCATTTTGAGCTTCCAAGATCATCCGTTTAAAAACCTTTTTTTTTTTTCTTGAGAGGACATCTATGCAAGTACAAGTAAGCAATTTTGTGGAAGATTCGAGCTCTAGGCGACAAATAATCAAGTAATACAATTTTTACTAAAAATGACCAATTTTGGTGAACATAATCCATGGATTTTGAGTTGTCTGAGGTCACTTGATTAAATCTCCTGAAGAAATCAATGAGGAGAATTCTTAATATTCATATATTCAAGAAATAATGTATTACATCCTAATATATATATATATATATTATATATCTAGGATGGTTGGCATACTAGTCCAAAAAAGGAAACAGAATTCCTTTTTATAGGAATCCCACCAAACAAGGAAAGCAATAATTTACAATATTTGACCAAAAATCTATTATAAATAAAGAAAATAACTAATTTCCTAATTAAATGCACAAGGGTTGATTTCCTTTCTACAATCCCCTCAAGCTAGGTTGTATATATTATATAAACCAAGCTTGGAGTTCAATTCATCAAAGCTAATCCTTGGTAGTGCTTTGGTGAGAATATAAGCAATATGGAGCTTTGTTGGAATATAGCTTAGCTGAACAATCTCGTTGTTGACCTTTTCTAAGATGAAGTGTCGATCAACTTCGGTGTGTTTTATTCTGTTGTGGTGCACAGGATTCTTAGCTATGCTAATGGCTACTTAACTGTCATTAAACATCCTAACCGAGTCCTTTGTCTTAACCTTAAGTTCCCGTAAAAGTCTTTGAAGCTACATTCCCTCACATATTCCTAGTGTAAGAGCACGATGCTCTGATTCTACACTACTTCGTGAGACAAAAGCTTACTTTTTGCTTCTCCAAGTGATGAGATTGCCCTAGACATATGAACAATAACCAATCGATCTCCTATCGATTAACTCTCCTGCCTTGCTAGCATCAATGTATATCTCCACCTCATGGTTTTTAGATTTTTTGAACAGCAAACAGTGCCCTGGAGTCATCTTTAGATATCTCAAAATTCTATTCACTACTTCCAAATGATCCTCACTCGAATTATTCATGTTCTGACTCACTACGCTGACTGAGTATGCAATATGTGGTATTGTGTGCAATAGTAAACAAGTTTGCCAACAAGTATTTGATATCTTCCCTTATCAATTGGAATGCTTTCTTCACTTCTATTCGACCTTTTATTGGGATCCATGGGTGTATCAGCATGTTTGTACCTCAACAAGCCAATTTCACTTAACAAGTCCAAGATGTACTTTCTTTAGGATATGACAATTTTCTCTTTAGACTAAGCCAACTCCATTCCTATAAAAATACCTGAGAGTCCCGAGATCCTTAATCTCAAATTCTATTACTAGTATCTTTTTTAGATTGATAATTTCCTCAGAATCATCACCTGTCAAGATGATATCATCTACATACACTATGAGAATAGCGATCTTGCCTCTTGGATTGGCTTTAAAAAACAATGTGTGATTAGCTTGACACTGATGGTATCCGTTTGATATCACAGTTGTAGCAAAATTGTCAAACTACGCACAAGGAGACCGCTTCAAGCCATATAAGGACTTTTTTAACTTGCAAATTAACCTGTTCTTTGAACTATTTTCCAATCACGGAGGTATAGTCATATAGACTTCTGCTTCAAATTCCCCATTTAGGAAGGCATTTTTAACATCATGTTAGTATAGAAGTCAATCTTGATTTACAGCAAGAGAGAGTAGAATCCGAACAGTATTGAATTTAGTAACTAGTGCAAAAGTTTTCTGGTAGTCAATCCCATATGACTATATGAAACCCTTTGATGCAAGCCTGGCTTTGAATCTCTTGACACTTCCATCTACTTTGTATTTCACAGTGAATATCTATGACATCCCATAGGAGTATCTTAAACATAACAATCCGCCACATACCATATAAGACTCTCGAATTACTACCCAAGTCCTTCGAGAATCTTGTATAGATGTAAGGCATCCCTTTACGACAATAGAATACTCAACTCAATGGAGTTAAAGAGTTTAATTTAGCATTCAATAGCAATAGATAATAAACCAAAACACATAAGTAACTAGATACAAAGTCTAAGGAGCATTCCCTGTAAAAGAATATTTAAAAATCCATTACAGTCATCCAGAGTCTCTTGGTTTCCTACTGAAGTCTAATCAAAACTGAACACAACTTCTAGAGGAAAAGTCCTAGCTCTTGTACATGACCTGTAGCTTGTCTCGGCCTAAGCCAAATGAACTCGTGCTGCAATAATAGAAACTATAGGGGGCGTAAGCTGCACTAGCTTAGTGAGTGAAAACTTCCATGATCACAATTAACACATCAATCAAACAAGTAATTAATCAGACAAGTGATATGCATCAAACACGTGAGTTCAGCAAACATATGACCAACCGGAAATCATATGTGGATGGACTTGCGCCCTCCATCCTGGGTTAGTAGATTAACGAATCCTGCGGTACAACGCCGTGTAGGCTCATGGTTAACCAACTTATAAATTCGTTTTATGGATCACGATTAACCAACTTTTACACCATTTAAGATCACGGAAAACCAAAAAATGCTAATGCTCCATCCCTATTATGATATGAATGAGTTCATATTTATTTTCAATTCCGAATATTCGGTTATGTCAATTCTTCAGGTGATCAATCAATAATCGCAGACAATCAATCCTAATCCATCTATACAAGCAATGGTTAATCACCCAACTTCAATATTCTTATATTCGATTTCTCATTTCAACAACAATCATATATAATTCCCATTCATCCCCATCATGCATATCCATTTTATCTTTGCTAAGTATCTAGTGCAACTACCATTACATTCATAAACAATAATTGAAATTGGAAGTAGTACTCACTCGGCCATGGTTCACTGGTCTTTTAGTAGTAGTAGTAGTCTAGTGGTAAAGTTCGTCGGTCTCGGGATCACCTAAAAAGGGAGAAATACCGTAATAAGTATTTCATCACTTAACTACTCCAAACTATATATCAAAACTTAACAAATTCGTAATTCTCGCTATTTGCGGAATTTTCGACTTAAAACGGCCACAACTTGGTCATTTTAACTCGGAATCTCGCAAATTATATATCGATTTCTATCTACTTTGAAAGATCTATCTAATTCTAATATTATTTTCAAGTTTTGAAAATATTTGGGTCACGAAACAAAAGGATCAGTTCTGATCAGTTATGGTTTCCGATTCCGAAAAATAGTTTTGTAAATGTTGAAATGTTTCTACTTGATAAATCAAGTATACATGTACTACTAATGATTTCCTACATGAAGACAGATGATGAGTTTGATGTATTCATGATCTTGATGATTTTCATTTTCACTAAAAGAAATTTAGAACTCTTTTTTTGTAAGACTTCAACATAATTAGTTTTGAGAATTCTGTTTTCTAACTTTGAACTCACTTGTGTTTTGGGATTAACCCTAGGAATTTCTAGTTATCTTGGTTAATTGAGTCTTCATAACTCTACTGCCTAAGACTTCATTTTTACATAAAATTTACATTTTACACTTTGCAAATATTTTTCAAATAGGATTCACTCAAAAATCCGAATTTTTTTAGAAATCTAATTTTTGAATGATTCCTTTGGGAAAAACTTGTTTAATGCATTGAAATTTAAGACTTTATTATACCTATCTCTTATGGACTTCATCTATTACATAAAACTTTCATTTTGAGCTTGGATATAGGTGTTTTCATGGTCATCTCCAAGATTACGAATTTCACAAGTTGATAGTAACTCAAAATTTTCTGTCTTATTCCTACTATTTGTTTTACACATTAATCTCATCAAAAACTCATTTCAACTTATAAAAATCTACTTATGATATCTATTACCTATACCCTTCATTTTTCAATAAAACATGAGTTTCAGAGTTGATACAAGGGGTTTTAGAAACATGGCTTTGAAGTCATACGAATTTCTCTTTGAAACATTTCAAACAAAAACCTTTCCTTTTTTAAGTTCCTTGTCTCATCTACTTAAAGATCTACTAACTACAACCTTTATATATATAAGATAAAGCCTTTATTAAGCATTAATGCATGAAAATACAATATATTCATGAGATCAAGAATGTCAAGTATTTTATAAGTGTCTAATGCTAGATCTACTACTTATGATGCATGAAAAGATGTTTAAAAGCATGAACATAGGTTTTTTATGCAAGATCTCCTCTTTACTCTACTTTTATATGCATGAACATGAAAATATTTCAATAAAAACTTATTTAAACACAAGATCCACTCTTGTGATGGCTTGATATTCATGTATTAGTATTTTCTTGTTGGCAAATGCTCATGGGGCCTTAAAGTGAAAATACTCATGAATAATCTTGCCATTACAAGATTAAATGGTAGAAAGGCTTAGGATTCATCACCTAAGTTGGATCAAGTAAAAAAATGAAGAAGAAAGGAAGCTTGTGTGTATGTGTGTGGTGTGTGTAGGGCTCACGACACATGAGAGAAAATGGAGAGGATTTTTACTTTGAGTAAAAATTTGAAAGAGTAGAAATGAGGAGAGAGAGAGTAAATGAGTATATATATGAAGTAAATTAGGATTTGTTTGTATTATAAAGAAGTAAATAAAACAAATTGGAGCCAAAATTTTGTTGTGTGTGTGTGTGTTTTGGGGGGGGAGGGGGGGGTGGTGGGGCTGGCCATCCTTAGAGTGAGAGAGAGGGAGAGTTGAAATTGTTATTTTTGTATTTTATGTAATAAAAGTATTAATGTGATAATTTGTTAAGAGACAAAAATTTCTTGGAAAAGAAAATATAATGAGTGTTTGTAAGGATGTAAGACTAGGGTATGGGTTGTGTGTGTAGTAGGTTGTACTTGTGAATAGTAATAAATAGTAAACAAGACATTTATTTTATCGGTAGTAAAGAAAATATGGGAAAAAGGCTATAATTGTAATTTTTGTAACCCGAAAAATTATAAAACTTATATTTTTGAAATCCTTATAAAATTTCGGTTCTAAAAAGTATTCCGGAATATTTTTTTGAGTTTCTAATTCTGAGGCTCACTTTTCCGTAATGAAGCTCAAGAAGGTCCGGAATAGAAAATTTTTCGAAATCAAAACTTTTTATGATTTGAAATATACTTTAAAACAATATTCCACATTAAAAGTTCTTTTGATATGAAACCGAAGGAAAGCCGAATCTAGGTTTCCTAAGTTCCTCTCACCAGGCTTATACTAATCCGGTTTAGGGTTTTGGTTTCCGGTTTCCAACATTTACTTGATTACTGAGAAAACCAGGGTTTACAATATCCACTTGTAGCCTACCAGATTTTTGTTATCAGGTAGTTCTGTAAGTGTCCATGTATCATTACTTTCTAGAGCCCAAATTTCTTCCTCAACTGCTTGTTTCCATGCTGAGATCTTTAGAGCCTCTTGGATAGAGTTAGGAACCTGCACACTATCAAGGTTTGACACAAAAGCACTATAAGAAGGTAGCAACTTCCCATATGCTGCATATCTTTAGATTGGATGACCAGTGCACCTTCGAACACCTGTCCTGTGTGTAATTGGCTTATTAGAGTCATCAACCATCGACACAAGAGAGTCATGAGATGAGAAATCCATACCATTATGATTGTCGGATGCAGGAGGACTTGGTTCTGATTCTTGACAGTCCTGGGTCTGCATAATGTTCTCTATATTAGTGTCAAGTTGAGGTTGATTTATGATAATCTGGATAGTTTCAATGGTAGCAACATGGGCTATTTTTGGGACAGAGGTTGGTTCAAATGGAGTTGGTTGAGTAAAAGTGGCCTGAGTATCCTGAAGGATATCCCAAATCTAAAATTCCCTCAAATTTTTCCACTAAATGTCGAATTTAGGAAAGTAAGATTGGTCTTCAAAGAAGGTGACATACATGGAGTTATATACTTTTCGAGTGATTGAAGAGTAACACTTATATCCTTTTTTATTAGAGAAGTAACGGAGGAAGATGCATTTAAGGTACTTGGGATCAAGTTTGGTGTAGTGATATTGGTGGAGGTGAACAAAGAAAGAACAACAAAAATTTAATGGTAGCTCGAAAAAAAAGAACTATATTTGGATAGGCTTTCATGAGAATATGACGACGATTGGAATTTTAGGACTCGACTAGGCATCCTATTGATGAGATATGTGGCTGTGAGTATTGATCATGCTTTTTCAATGTATGCTTTTTAAAACTCTTTTTAGTTATATTCAATTTCCTTAAAATGAGCAAATCTTTAAGCGACAGTGTATCGAGTGCGTGTGCAGTAATAATATATCGGTGAATACAGAGTCGAATCCATAAGGAGTGAAGACTAGCTCTCAACTATATTAGTCTAATTCATAGCTAGACAAATCAAAAGTTATTTCTCTTTTTAGATTTTCTTTTATAAGACTAACCTACAGAAAAATCTTGGATTTCCAACGCCTTTGAATTGATTAAGTTATGAGCCAACAGATCTGAATAATTAATTAATGTATGCTATTAATTAGAAATACAATTACCAATCTAAATTGCCGATGGGTTAAGTATTTTAATCAAATAAGCACCAGTAAATAATCCCTTCTTCCAAAGTGAACTATTATCCTAGATTTACCAATCAATGTTCCCTATTATTAGGAAAATGTTAAATTAACAAATCTCTGTAATTTACCAAACCCTAATAGAATTCAAATTCCATATCCCTATGTGATTTCAAATTTTAATTAGATATTCACAAATCAATTAGAACAGAATTTCCCAATTGCATCCTAATCCATCATGCATTATGAATGTAACCTAAATACATGATTACGAAAAATCATCAACAATCCGAATATGAACAAAGATTTAATCAACAGCAGAAATCATCAATCATATGAATCAGATCAACAACTCAAAAACGATTTAAGATCAAAGGAATCAAGCATCAAACAACATCCAATAGGAGGATATAAGAAAAAAAAAAAAACAAATAACCTTGTTGATGGAATCTTGTTCTTGAAATCCAAACACAGATGTTGTTTTCCACTTGAATCCAGTGTAGAATCCGATATCAAATTAAAAAGTTAACTACTTTAGTGTTCTAAACCCTAGTCTATTAAGGAGCTATGGAGAAATATCAAAGAAAATTGTCCCTAGGGTTTCTCATAACCAAATGATACAATAAGAGAAGTTTATATATGACAAGTTGTAGGGAAGATCTGCTGGCACTCTACATCAGCGGTGTACTTTTGGATCTAGCCGGCCTTCTTTTTAAAAATTGATTTCCTAGAGCATTTTTGAATGTACACTGGCTTCAACGTTTGGCTGCCTTGAATCACCAGTAGCCGGTGTATGTTGTAAAAATTGTCTCCAGGGCAAGACAGCCGGCAACCTTTAAGCAGTAATGTGTACAAAAAGTTCATTGCGATTTTTTACTTTAATCCAATTGAAATCTGCCAAAACTTATAAAATAAAAGTTGTATATCTTTCTCTTCTCTTTCAATAGGATCTTGAATTATATCAAATGGTTCTCAGATGAGAAAAATATATCAAATTTTCTAAAACAGTGTCAATCTGCAAATGTTACTGATGTTTTGCACTTGCAGTGATTTCAAGATGATTTTCAACCTTCATTATTTCATAATTAGCAAATACTCAAAACATGAAGGTTGTATATATATCTCTTATCTTTCCATAGGATTTTGAATCACTTCAAAAGGAGATCATATGAGAGAGATATATGTAATTTACCAAACTCTATTATTTTCTAAAACGTGAATGCCATCATTGTAATAGTAGTAACTTCATGACACATTTTAGCCTTGATGCATTCTAAATACATTCATGCCCAAAACATGAAAATTGAAGATCTCTATCTTAGACTTTATTAGCATTTGAAATCATCTAATAGGAGCTCGGATGAGAGAGTTATGATGAATTTATGAAACATCACCAAAACTATCCTAATACTTGCATGACCAGCCTTGCTTGATTTCTTTCCCAAATTTGCATGAAACTTCTCTCAAGTTGTTTAAGTCCTTAATGACCTGAAATAACAATTTAAGTATACTTAAGTACCATTTCCATTCAATTTCTAAAATCTTCAATAGATAGATATTGATTGATTATTGCAAAGTTGAGTAAAATATGACTTTATCAACTCCCCCACACTTGAACTTTTGCTTGTCCTCAGAAAAATCATTAAGATCACAAGTTGAAATCTGTCATAGAATGTTAAACTCTAACTTTTTCAATTCAAGCATCATTCTTTTGATATTTATGACTTGCATTTCAATGCCTACTGCTCAAACCAAACTAGGTACATGTAACTAGATTACTTTAATCAAAGTTCAGTATCCAATCCAGACAAAACAAGTTTTAATCCCAGTGTTTAACAAAAGAATCTTCTATCCAAAAGTAGATACACAGTCTACTAAGGAAAAATACTCATTTAGATTTCACTAGTCTTTTAGCATGCATATACTCTTAGCAACAAATAGTGAAAGCATATGGTATCAACCTTTCCCCTAGATTGTCTCCTTTTTTTTTATAAGTCTTATTTCATTTGGTACTTTGCATTCTTTTTCTTTTTCTTTTCCATACAAGCATTTATTTTCTTTTTGGGAGGTTTTTGCCTCCATCTTTTTGTTTTTCAAAGTTTATAATTTGAACTTTTGCCTTTCCTCTCTTCTCGTTATAGTGAGTTCATTGAGTCGACACATCCCAAGCTCACCTAAGTGATCAGGTTTTAAAGGACTCCTAAGAACTCTTCCTTAATTTAACATTCAAGTTCAGATACTCATACCTCAAATACTTGAGTCATTGGAGTAGCGGCTATGCTTGTTTCTTTTTTTTCTTTTGAATGCAATAACAAATTCAAGACTTATTTTAAAAGGATCACTAAGTGAAAAGTTTCTTCTACCTCTTTCACTAAGTGTTGTAAAGTTATCAAAATAACTCAAAGAGTATATACAGACTAAAATTTCCTAGAAGTAGACTTGTTTATTTTCATAGAAAGACTCAACCTACTCTCAAACTTTCTATTCCAAAGCTAAATACAAGGTAAATTTGTTCCTTAAAGATTTCACTACTTAATTTTAACCAAGTAAACTAATCATAACAGTAGGTGAGCAAGGCACTAAGCAAGTCAATTTACAATTCTTACATAGATGCTTTCAACAATTTTCTGTACAGTCTCAAGATTTTATAAAAAATTTTCAAAAAATTTTGACCTCAAATTGCCTTATAATACTTAAGGACAAAACTTCAAAGTGTAGGTATAACCATTCAATTTACATGCAAATGTCACATGTAAAAATTTAGCAATTTAACAAAATCTAGACATCAACAGCGGTCATACTCAACTCCATTCTCTAATTATCAATTCCCCCACACTTAAAATAAATAGTGACCTCATTGTTCTTAATCAGCTCAACAACAGGAAAGAAATAAAGATTTAAGAGAAAATGAATAAGTACTTCCTTGGTTTTGAAAATTTTGATTCTCTTTGTTCTAACCGGTACAACAAAAGAGAAGTTTTCCAATTAAGTTCATCTTTGAAGTTCATCCTCTTGTTATTTACAATAAGGCTCTTTAGCTCCTATTTTTCTCTTATATGCATAGTTAAGGCACACTATCAAAGCAAAGAAAAACAAAAACAAAAACAAAAATATATTAATAGATAGATAATAGTGGGTTACCTCCCACGCAGCGCTTGTTTTATAGTCTCAGCCTAACTTTCAAACTTTCTTCTATAAGGAGGTTCAAATTGACTAGTCTTCTTCTTGTTATCCATCCTTTTCTTGCATGATTCTACTCTTGCACTTTCAGTTGTGTTAGTTTTGATGGATTTGGGGTTCTTTTTCCATCTCTTCATGATATTCACATTCAATTCTTTATTTCCAACCCTCCACCATCTTGCTATTCTTCACATCTATGATAGCTCCAGCAATGGCCATGAATGGGCAGCCAAAGATGAAGGGAATCTTTGGATCTTCTTCTATATCTAATACATCAAAGTCCACTGGAAAAATGAACTTGTCCACTGGAAAAAGTACATTCTCAATTACCCTTCTTGGTCTTTTAATAGAGTGATCAGCCAATTGGATTGTCATCTCAGTCTTCTTGATTGCATCCCCAATCCTAATTTCTTTATGTTAGTTTATCTCAAATGATGATTTTGATGATAACAAAAAGGAGTAAATAATTACTAACATATTTATTAAGTGTGCAAGGATTTAATATAATCAAAGTGGTTTACGATGACTTAAGAGAATGATTTCAAAAGAGACACCATGCAAAGAATACTTTAGAAAGTATTTGGAGAAGATTTCAAGAACAAATAAACTATCAGAAGGTTCTTCAGAAGGTTCATCAGAAGGTACATCAGAAGGTGAACTGCAACAAAATGACGAGTTTCAGCTCCAGATTCGAATTTCTTTTTAGATTTATATGTTGAAGACCAGCTCCAAAGATTGAGTATATTTGGGTAATTACTCAATGTGTTCTACAAAGTTGGTTCAATATCCATGGGGATTCGAATTTCGTCGGATTAAAGTTCATTTTTTTTTTTAGAAAATTATGTTTTGACAGCAAGAAAAGAACGTGACTTACAATGATGCATCTTCAACAGATTATTCAAATTTTAGTTGGAAATATGGAAAACATGATCCAAAATGCAAGGAACTTGTCTGATGATTATTTATCCATATAAGGAAGTCGAATTCATGGAAAATACGATATTTTTGTTGCATGAACAGTACCAGACGAAGGAACAAGTCAACAACGATGATTTCAAATTCGAATTTCAAGTTCAAGATAATTATACAAGTTGTTGGAGATTTTAAAACTTATCCATTAGAGCAAGATTTCGAGATTACAACAATAAGATCTCAAGTTATTCAAAATTTGCAGATTTTGAAGAAAGAGAAAAGCTAATATTACGCACAAAATAAGGAGCAAAGTTTATCCAATTGATTTCCTAGCCGTTGGAAGATACAGGATAAGTATACTCATCCAAGACAGAAAAAAAGGAAGCACAATCACATGAAAAAGAAGAAAAAACAAAGAGCCACGAATTTCTTTTCAATTTGAGCAAAATTACTATCATTCTATTGTCTTCTTTGTTCGAAAAATTTGAGGACCCATACTCTATTCCTCTGATTTGTTGTTACACATTTAGTGTGAGTTGAGAGTTACAAGTAGGCTTAGTTGATTGATTGATTGAGAGAATCAAGCTAAGTGAATTATAGCCAAAGAGAATTGGCAAGAACTTCTTGTAACTTTGTTGATTTGATTGGATAGTGGAACACAACCGGTGAGGAATACCGGGACCCCGGCTTGGAGCTGGAAGAGAGGATTGACGCTCGAGGCGGAACCTCTATATATCGCTTTGCACTCTCTACTCCTCATCTCTCTTTAATTTCGTGATTTATTATTGATGCTGTATATGTGTGATATATGCTCAGAAGGTTATTCAGAGAGTAAATCATTCATATTTTTCTTACTCAGAGAGTTAAGCAGAAGGTTTCTATATGTGAAAGTCTTGAATCACTTTTGATCCAAATTTTTGATTAAAGCTTTTATTTGTTAAGATTATTGTTTTAAGAAAGTTTTAAAGCCATTTAGTTGAATAACCAAGTGGTGTGAAATTTGTTTTAAATTTTGAAAAATAAGTTTTATAACCAATTCACCCCCCCTCTTGGTTATCTTTTCGGGACCAACACTTTACCACAGAAAAAGGAATCAAATTAATACTTACACCTAAATCATAAAATGCATTTTTAAATTGAGTATCTCCAATAGTGCAATCTCCTGTGAATTTCCCTAAATCGTTTAACTTTAGGGGCAATGCACCCTTCAAAGCTTCAGTACAAGCCTAAGACAACATGACTGTCTCTTTCCCGTTCATTTTCCTCTTCTTATTCATAACTTCTTTCAAGAACCTTCTATACTGAGGTGATTCTTCTAAAATTCCAGCCAGAGGAATATTAACTTCAAGCTTCTTAAACACCTCTAGGAATCTCTCAAAATCCTCATCATCTTCCTCTCTTGATCTTCCTCGAAAAGGAACTGATGGCACATTTGATTTGACAATAGGCTCAGCTACTACAGGAGTATGCTCCTGTTGTACCACATCTTCCATCTGAGTTGATGTAGAAGCCAAAGTTTCTCCAGTCTCAACTTGCTTGATTGTCTCTACTTTAATCTCGTTTACTTCAATTGGGGCAGAGGGCTTCTCAAGACTTGCAATCTGCTGTCCTAATTTCTCAAACCCCTCTAAAGTCAAGCTTGCAAGCTTCTCAATTGCAAATTCCCAAGTTGGCTTGTCTTCTTTCTATTTAACCTCTTTTACCATTGAAGAATTACTGTTCAAGTTCTCTGCTCTTGACAAAACAGCTTCCGTTTTCTCTTCTTCTTGCTTTTCATTGTTAACTGGGGTTTCTTTTTCTTTTTCATCACTAGAAAGCTCCCATTCTGCACTTGTTTTAGCAAATTTAAAAATAGATGAAATCAATCTAGTCAGATCCGATACCTGAGTCTCTAATTTTTCAATTACCGCTTATCGCTTCTCAACTTTCTTCCCATATTCTTCTCTAAACCTCTCACAATCTCTTCAAAACTTTTTCTCTCTATAATCTGTAACTATGGGGATATGATGATGAATTGACAACTATCTCTGGACTTGGAGTCTCACAAGTGTGGTGATATTCTTGATTTGACTTAATGGGATGAAGTTCTGAACTACCACCTTGACATTGAGAGTTATCATGTGATCCATTACACCACATACAAACTACTGGAAAAGAGAAATCTAGATCAACATATGAGTATCCAATAAGTTCTTTCATTTATCCAAACGCTATTTCCATTGGCATCCATCAATTACCCTCCAGTAGCTGACTCTAGCATCATCCTATCATGGGTTTCTATTCCTCTAAGGAATATTAATAGTTGAGACCAAGTAGGTAATCCATGATAAGGACATTTATGCATTAAATTGTGGTATCTTCCCCATGCATTTGACACAGTCTCTTCCTCATACTGCCTAAAAGAAAAGATTTCTGATTGAAGCTCTTTAGTACAACAAAATGGGAAAACTGGTGCTTGATCTTTATCCATAGCTTATCCAAATAGTACCTGCAAAGAGAAAAAGAAAACAAGTAGAATGTACAAAAAGAATCAAAGACTAGTATATACTGATAAAGAAGAAAGCAATTTTTTTTATATATTTTGTAAATTTTTTTTCAGATTTTTCAAATAAAGCCTAATCTACAAAAGGTCCTGAAAATTGAAAGTCGCACTGCTCACTCCCCGGTAACGGTGCCAAAAACTTATCACACTTTTTCAATATATGCTTTTTAAAATTCTTTTTAGTTATATTCAATTTCCTTTGAATGAGCAGATCTTTAACCAATAGTGTATCGGATGCGTGTGCAGTAATAATATATCGGTGAATACCGAGTCGAATCCACAACGAGTGAAGACTAGCTCTCAACTATATTAGTCTAATTCATGGCTAAGCAAATCAAAATTTATTTCTCTTTTTAGATTTTCTTTTATAAGACTAACCTACAAAAAAATCTTGGATTTCCAACACCTTTGAATTGATTAAGTTATGAGCCAACAGATCTGAATAAGCAATCAATGTATGCTACTGATTAGAAATAAAATTGCCAATCCAAATTGTCGATGCGTTAAGTATTTTAATCAAATAAGCACCAGAAAATAATCCCTTCTTCCAAAGTGAACTATTATCCTAGATTTACCAATCAATGTTCCCTATTATTAGGAAAATGTTAA
Organism: Combretum micranthum; assembly: GCA_024138025.1. Taxonomy (NCBI): domain Eukaryota; kingdom Viridiplantae; phylum Streptophyta; class Magnoliopsida; order Myrtales; family Combretaceae; genus Combretum; species Combretum micranthum. The sequence goes on along the minus strand of JAMXBD010004565.1, from coordinate 21,310 downwards.
ATTAACAAATCTCTGTAATTTACCAAACCCTAATAGAATTCAAATTCCATATCCCTATGTGATTTCAAATTTTAATTAGATATTCACAAAATCAATTAGAACAGAATTTCCCAATTGCAATCCTAATCCATCATGCATTATGAATGTAACCTAAAATACATGATTTACGAAAAATCATCAACAATCCGAATATGAACAAAGATTTAATCAACAGCAGAAATCATCAATCATATGAATCAGATCAACAACTCAAAACCGATTTAAGATCAAAGGAATCAAGCATCAAACAACATCCATAGGAGGATATAAGAAAAGAACAAAATAACCTTGTTAATGGAATCATGTTCTTGAAATCCAAACACAAATGTTGTTTTCCACTTGAATCCGGTGTGGAATCCGATATCAAATTAAAAAGTTAACTACTTTAGTGTTCTAAACCCTAGTCTATCAAGGAGCTATGGAGAAATATCAAAGAAAATTGTGCCTAGGGTTTCTCATCCAAATGATACAATAAGAAACTTAGAAACTCACAGATTGAATCAATTCAATAAAGAACATAGAAGTTGCAACATAATTCATCATCACAAACAAGAATTGCAATTGCATAGCAAATGAGATCAGAATTCACCAATTTCAATTTACAAAATCTCTGTTGCAAACTTCAACAATTCTTGATTCAATCTTCAAATAGATTATAAGAACTCAATTGATGATTGCTTCTAATCTCAAAACAACTCTCACAATGGAAGAACTAAACCCTATTGTGATCCTAATATGTTTTTGATCATCATGAACAAAGGAACCATCACTTTCTTATAGCTAAAGGTTGCATGGAATTTGAAATGCTTCACATAATTTTTACAGTTACAAAACATACGCCGACCTTTTCAACTTCTATACCAGTAGCGTATAGGCGGTGTACACTTGTAAGTCAGTTGAACACTGGCAATGTTGAAGACGGCTCTAATGATTTGTCTTCTATGGATGACCTACACCGCTCCAACACTGGCGGCGTAGGGTTTCAAGAGGCTAACATACAATGAAAACATTCAAAACTTGCCAAATCCAAATGAAGGCTGACAGTGCAACGGACAACATATAAATTTTGCATTCTGTGGAAGCTCTGTATCGCCTCAACGCCAGTAACTTTGATTCAAGATTTGCTGACGTACACTTAAATTGCAGAAGCCATCTTCTCTTTTCTTCTATACTGGCAACATAGAGCCAATGCTTAAAATTTGGCTACTGATCTTCATTTAACACCACCTCAAGGTCAGCAGTGTACATTCCAGAATTGTCGGCGTAACTTCAAAGCCACTTGATTTCTTCTTGAAGGCCGCCAGTGTTGATGCTGGCTTTAATCTTTTGTATTCTGTTCCTCAACAAGGCTGGCACAACGTGGATGACATAGATGGAAAATTTTGTCGGTGTTCAATGAAATTTCCAAGGCTAGCATTTGTTCTGTTCAAGGCCGGAAATGCTCCAATTCATTTGGTCGATGTTCCTTCAAATCTTGTCTAAAATTGCTTAAACTTCTTTCACTGTTCCAATTTGACCTGAAACATCAATTTAAGCTTGACCAAGTACCAATTCTTGCAATTTTCATAAATATTAAGAGAAATTATGCACTAATTGCCTTACGAAAGTTGTATGAAATATGACTTTATCAATCGTGTTGTATCATTTTGCGTTACTTAAAGTAACTTTTTAGTAAATTAGGAATAATAACTCATAAACAATCTATATATAAATCTGTTAGGTAATAGGAGGATTAGAGAGTACCAGTGTTTGTAAAGTTCCCTATGGAGATGACCCTATACTCTATTCTATGCTATAAAACAATAGGTGCATTTGCCTATGCAAACCGAGTTGGGAGTAGAACTATAGGATTATAAATAATTAAAACTCAATAGCCTAGGGAACAACCATAAGCTTTAAGGATTAATTGAAGGGAGAGTACACATTTAAAAAAGAGTTTATCTTCAAGTGTGGGGAGAACAATGGCAAAAAAATTAAAGCCCTTATCACCGGAGTTATGAGTAAGGAAATTTCATTTACCTACTCATCACACCCGTTACCATCACAAAGAGTGAATCAAACTCACCATAGCGCCCATAATGGAGTGGGATGCTCAAAGAATTCTGTCTAGAGACCATCATGGGTTGTGTAACGGTATGATGGGAGTCTTGGAAGCAAGAAAGAGGACAGCAGCTATAACGGCTTCGATAATGCCTGTTATGGGAAAAAGAGGAAAAAAATAACAGAGAGATCAAAGACAATCATGGGCTTGCTAACTCCCGTGATAGATAGGAAGATCATAACTTTTTTTTCTTTTTAAACACTGTCTATTATACCCCTTGTAACAGGTATGATTAGCACACGAAGAAGCCCATGTAAATTGATTTTCTTCTCTCTCTTCTCTCTCTCTGTCTCTCACCTTTCAAATATAACTCTCTTAGTTACACTTTACTCTCCCACAAAAACACCCTCAATCATAACTGATCTTCACAATCTCTTTAATCTCTCACACATACACACTCTATTCAACACTTATGTCATAAGCTAAGATGGCACCAAAGCAATTAACTAAACCATAAAGAAACAACCGTGCTAGAGTTGATGAATCATCCTCCCTAAACTTATACCATGGAAGTTCAAAGCCTCTAGTGTAAAATCTCATCCATTTACCTCAGCCAGTTTCTTAGTAGGGAATTTAGCCAAGTTAGAGTGAGAGATAAGGCTGGTAGTGGCAAAGAGGTATCAGCTAAAGAGTAGGGTGATGAAAGTATGGTTGCAAATGATGATGAAGCTAAGTGATTATTTGATCAATGGATGTTTCATGCTAAAAATTTAACAAGTGAGTTGTGTTTGCTTTATTTGCTTCTTATTATTTTCTTTTTTCTTGTTTCTCTGTGTCGAGCCTGGATTTTTCCACTCTATCTTAATCTGGTTTATTTCTCTTAACCCGATTCACATTAAACCCGAACCCATTTAATATGAATCCTCGACTAGGGGTTAAAAGAAATTTTTTAAAAAAATTTTAGAGTCGCCACCCGATATAAATCGGGAAAAAATAAAAAGCTAGGATTAATGGGTCGGTTGATCTTAACTTAGCTACTAGTCTGCGAAAATTTGATTTAAAAAAAAAACAAACTTTTAAAACCAGATATCATGGATTCGGGGGCTAACCTATTAAAACCACATGGTTACCACTTTTGGAATTTTAAACTTATAATTTATCCTTTATATGCTCAAAAAAAAAAAAAAACTCTAATAACATATTACGACAAAAACTATTTACAAGTCAAATCATTCATTTTTATTTTTTATGTGCTTTTCTTCATTTTTATTTTTTATTATTTTTAGAACATGAATAACAACAAATATATATATTTTTTTAAAAACTTATATTTACAAAAGAATTATTCACAATAAAAAAAACAAAACATTTTTTTTATTTTTTAATGTCGCCCCGCAGGTGCCTACGTACTCGCTAATCGAGATCAGACAAAACGTAGTTCTTTTAAAAAAAATTTATTTGTTGATCAATTTTAATTTTTGAACTATTCTCAATTTAAGTTCATTAAATTTTCAAGTTTTTATAAAAAATCATTTTTTTTTTACGCTCCTATGATCTAATCAATTGATTTTTTTTATTTATGAAAATATAATTTTTCTAAGTCCGAAAATCATTTTTTATTATTTATTTCTTTTCTAAAAAATTTTGTTTTTTGGAAAATCCAATTTTGTTATTTTTATCTATTTATTATTATTTTTTTTATTTTTTTATTTTTATTTTTTAAAAAAACATCACATAATTTCACAACATATCCATAATATATTAAAATATATTAAAAATATTTTTCATGCATTAAATATGCATTTCAAAGGTAATTTGTGTATAAATACACATTAAAAATATTCAAAAAATATCAAAAATATCAAAAAAAATAAATTTATATAAAAAATAAATATTTTGATTTTTCTGAATTTTTCTGAATTTTTATGAATTTTTATAAATTTTTTACTATTTTTTATTATTTTCTGAAATTAATTATATAATAAACTATTAATAAAATAATGCGGATTAACCTGGACCGTCGGATGAAAGGACGAGATCTGGAGCGTTGATCTCGCTAACCGATCTGGATCGTCTGATCATTGTTGACTCGATCTGAGCCGTCTGATCGCTTGATGAAATCTGGGCCGTCTGATCGCTTGATGAAATCTGAGCCGCTGATCTGTTTGATGAAATCTGGCCGTCTGATCTGCTTGATCAAATCTGAGCCGCTGATCTGCTTGATTGAATCTGGGCCGTCTGATCTGCTTGATTGAATCTGGACCGTCTGATCAGAGTTGACCGTTGACGATGACCGACGACCGTTGACGATGGCCGACCGGGTTGGGATTCGGATTTTCGGGTCAGATTCGGTCTTCGTCGGGCGAGGAAGACGATGACGCGATCTTTCGAGCGTTCGTCGGCCGTCCCTGGTGGTTGTTGACCTCCCTAAGCTTGGGCCCGACTTCTATGCTGGTGGCGCGTCCGTTGGTGGTGGCGTCGTTCACTCAGAACCACCAGAAGCGGCGGTTCGCGGTGGTGGGTGCGGCGGCGTTTGAAGAACAAAATAAAAAAAAATTTTCAGAGAGAAATCCGATCAATTCGAACAAATCTAAGCACACTAAATCATCCAAATAAAGTTTCTAAACATTGTTAACACTCAATTTGGATTAAAACTGATCTAATCAATTCGAATTTGAAAAATTCGAATTTCTATACCCTAATTTCAAGAATTTCGAATTGGCTTTGCTATGTATGTGTTCTTCTGAAATTGACTTGTGCCTTTTGCTCCTAGGACCTCCTATTTATAGGTTGCAAGCTCAATTTTACGTTTCAAACCGTTTCAAAAATGAATTGATTTTTGCCCTTGATTTTTCACGAATTTAATTAGAAATCCATGATTAATTTGTTTGAAACTGATGAATTGATGATTTTTCATATTCCATGCCAGATTCATCCACTCAATTTTTGTAACTCCTCATTCATGTGCAATTGAATACTTTATACATTGAATTTTGTAACTTTTGGTTGTTTTTTTTGCACTAATTTTGTAACCACTTTGTAACCACTTTGCAATCCCATCATCAATTTTGACAATCAATGATTTTGTCAGTTAAAAATGATGCAAAGTAAGGCAAGGTCACATTTGAGGAAAATGAAAAGACAAAAATGATAAAAAAGGCAAAAATTTGCCTTTGCTAGGGTTTGAACCTGTGTCCTCTGAGCTTGAGTGTGTTTTGGGTCATATGTTTAACCAACAGGCCATTTGGCCTGTGCCTTGATCACTTAGCCAATTTCATCAATACTTAAGGCTTTTAGAAAATGAATTTAATTAAATTTTAAGCCTTAATTAATTGGGCAAAAATTGGTGTCTACAGCTGCCCCTCTTTGTGGTAAAGTTTGAACAAAACTTTTGCCACAAAGATAAAAAGACAACCAATTTTTGCTTAGCTTCTCCTTTAGACTTTGAGATTTGGTTAGGTCATTTGCCGGACCTATGGGCTTTGGTTTGGTCATTTGCCGGACCAATGGGCTTTGGTCATTTGCCGGACCAATGGGCTTTGGTCATTTGCCGGACCAATGGGCTTTGGTTTTGGTCATTTGCCGGACCAATGGGCTTTGGTTTGGTCATTTGCCGGACCAATGGGCTTTGGTTTGGTCATTTGCCGGACCAATGGGCTTTGGTCATTTGCCGGACCAATGGGCTTTGGTTTGGTCATTTGCCGGACCAATGGGCTTTGTTTGGTCATTTGCCGGACCAATGGGCTTTGGTCATTTGCCGGACCAATGGGCTTTGGTTTGGTCATTTGCCGGACCAATGGGCTTTGGTCATTTGCCGGACCAATGGGCTTTGGTTTGGTCATTTGCCGGACCAATGGGCTTTGGTCATTTGCCGGACCAATGGGCTTTGGTTTGGTCATTTGCCGGACCAATGGGCTTTGGTCATTTGCCGGACCAATGGGCTTTGGTTTGGTCATTTGCCGGACCAATGGGCTTTGGTCATTTGCCGGACCAATGGGCTTTGGTTTGGTCATTTGCCGGACCAATGGGCTTTGGTCATTTGCCGGACCAATGGGCTTTGGTTTGGTCATTTGCCGGACCAATGGGCTTTGGTTTGGTTTGGTCATTTGCCGGACCAATGGCTTTGGTCATTTGCCGGACCAATGGGCTTTGGTTTGGTCATTTGCCGGACCAATGGGCTTTGGTCATTTGCCGGACCAATGGGCTTTGGTTTCCATCTGGAATGGAGGGATTTCTAACTTTTGTCTTGAACATATTCTTCTAGTGAATGAATTTCTGAACTCTGTCTTGATTACCATCTTGAGCGAATGAATTTCTGAACTTTGTCTTCATCACCATCTTGAGTGAATTTCTGGATCTTGTTACCATCTTGAAAGGATGGATTTTGAATCACCATCTCGAAAGGATGGATTTTGAGTCTCTAGTAGTACTAGGGCATTTGTGATTTTTTTTTCAATTCTCTGGGAGTTTCTTTCTCTTTCTCTTTTTCTTTTTCTTCCTTTCTTTTTTCTTTTTCTTTTTCTTCTTTCTTTTTTTTTCTTTTTCTTCTTTTTTCTTTTTTTTTTTTTTTTTCTTTTTTTTTTTTTTTTTTTTTTTTTTTTCAATCCAACATGCTTCAATTTTCTATCAAAATTAGTTATTCTTGCCATAATATTTTCTTTTAAAATAAGAACAATCAATAGACCAAACTGTATAAACGCATTCATTCAGTATTATAAGATGCTCAAATTTCTTTTTCTGATGATTCAAATGGTGTTTGATTGGAAATTTGTTCAGAAGAATTTTGTGGGTTAGGCTTTGATTCAACTTCAAAGAATTTCAGGCTTTGATTCGACTTCAGAGAATTTCAGGAATATCAACTTTGCTTATAATTAATTAAAATAAAATCAATTGATCACTTGAAATGACAAGTTTTATTGATCAAGGATAATACACTTTACAGCATCTGAGTTCACAGGATCCTTTAAATTGGGTCCATCCATTTGGGAAAGGATTAATGCTCCTCCCGATAAGACCTTCTTCACTATATATGGTCCTTCATAATTTGGTGTGAACTTTCCTCTGGAATCTTGCACATTTGGCAGCATTTTTCTCAAAACCAAATCACCTTCTTGGAAATTTCTTGGCTTAACCTTCTTGTTAAATGCTCTAGCCATCCTTTGTTGATATAATTGCCCATGACACATGGCGGTTAATCTTTTTTCATCTAAAAGATTTAACTGTTCAACCCTTTGTCTAACCCATTCAGCTTCTTCGAGCTCTGTTTCAGCCAATACTCGGAGCGAAGGAATCTCAACTTCTACTGGTAAAACAGCTTCAGTTCCATATACCAGGGAATAGGGCGTTGCCCCAGTTGACACTCTTACAGAGGTTCGATATGCCATTAATGCTAATGGGAGCATTTCATGCCAATCCTTGTATGCAATGTCATCTTCTCAATGATTCTCTTGATGTTTTTGTTGGCGGCTTCTACTGCTCCATTCATCTGTGGGCGATATGGAGTGGAATTCCGGTGTTTAATCTTGAATTGCTGACATAAATCAGTCATTGCATTGTTGTTCAGATTTGTACCATTATCGGTAATGATACTTTCTGGAGTTCCATATCGAGCAATGATATCTCTTTTGATGAATCGCACCACAACGGCTTTTGTCACACTGGCGTATGAAGCTGCTTCAACCCACTTGGTGAAGTAATCGATTGCAACTAGTATGAATCGATGACCATTTGAAGCTTTTGGCGATATTGGCCCGATTACGTCTATTCCCCACATTGAGAACGGCCATGGTGTTGACATTGACTGTAATTCCTTTGGAGGAGCATTTATCTTGTTTGCGTAAATTTGACATAGATGACAAGATCTCACATGTTTGATACAGTCTGATTCCATGGTTAACCAGAAATATCCTAGCCTCATAATCTTTTTAGCTAGCATATATCCGTTCATATGAGGTCCACATACTCCCTCATGAACTTCTTCCATTAATTTTTGAGCTTCATTTTCATCTACACATCTCAAGGGTTGTATCAAATGACCTTCTGTATAAGGTATCTCCACTTAACAAGAAATGACTTGCCAGACGTCTCAATGATTTCTGATCCTTTTTTGTAGCACACTCAGGATAACTACCTGTTTGCAAAAAATTTTGATATCTTGAAACCATGGTTCATTTGACTCAATAGCACAGAATGCGGGTTCACTTCTTATTCGGACTTGCAAAGGTTGTATTCTTACTCCTTCAGTGAATTGGATCAAAGAGGCCAGAGTAGCCAATGCATCAGCAAACTGATTCTGAGTTCTCGGCACATAAGTGAAGGAAATTTCTTTGAACCTTCCTGCTAACTCAGCCAAGTGATTATGATAAGGAATCAACTTGGGATCCTTAGTTTTGAACTCGCCTCGAGTTTGGAAAATGATAAGTGATGAATCTCCAAACACTTCGAGCTCCTCGATATTCATTTGAATTGCCATTTCTAATCCCATGATGCATGCCTCGTATTCCGCTACATTATTTGTGTAAGGAAACATTAATCTGGCTGATGCCGGGAACTGTTCTTCTTTTGGTGAGATAAGGACTGCCCCTATTCCACATCCGTATACGTTGGCTGCTCCATCGAAATACAACTTCCAATTGTTGTTTTCGGCTTCTGTTTCTGTTATTCTGATGCCTTCATCTGGAAACTGATCTTGTTCCTTTAATTCTTCATCATCAACGGGCTTTCTGCGAGTTGATCAGCTAAAACTTGTCCTTTGACTGAACTTTGATTACATAAATGATATCAAATTCAGAAAGTAGCATCTGCCATTTCGAGATTCGACCTACAAAGCCGGTTTGCGTGCCAAGTATCGCAATGGATCATGCTTCGTAATCAACTCGATCGAGTAGAAGAGCGTATACTGCCTAAGCCTGTGCATAACCCATACTAATGCACAGCAGGTCTTTTCTATCTCTGAATACTTTTGTTCTCCATTTGAGAATTTCTTGCTTAAGTAGTAAACAGCTCTTTCTTTTCCTTCCTCATCTTTTTGCCCGAGCACACAACCCATAGATTCAGGAAGAATTGTCAAGTACAAGAACAATGGTTTCCCGGTTTTGGAGTAACCAGTACTGGTGGATTCGTCAGATACTGCTTTATCCGATTAAAGGCTTTTTCACATTCGTCATTCCATTCAATTAGGGCATTCTTCTTTAGCAGTTTAAACAGCGGTTGGCACTTATCAGTCAGCTGTGATATGAATCGAGCAATGTAATTCAACCTTCCCAAGAGGCCTCTGATTTCCTTTAATGTTTTTGGTGGAGGCAAATCCTGAATCGCCTTGACCTTATCAGGATCGATTTCTATCCCCTTTTGGCTAACCATGAATCCTAATAATTTTCCAGATGTCACTCCGAAAGTGCATTTTTCTGGATTCAATTTCAACTGGAACTTCCTTAATCTTTCAAAAAGCTTCCTTAACACCACACATGATCATCTCCTTCCTTTGTCTTGGCGATCATATCATCTACATATACTTCCACCTCTTTGTGCATCATATCATGAAGTATAGCAAGCATTGCTCGTTGATAAGTTGCCCCGGCATTCTTGAGACCGAAAGGCATGACCTTGTAACAAAAAGTTCCCCAGGCTGTAACGAATGTGGTTTTGACCTTATCTTCTTCGGCCATTAATATCTGATTATACCCTGAAAATCCATCCATGAATGAAAATAGATGATTTCCAGCGGTATTGTCCACTAAAACATCGATGTGAGGCAATGGGAAATTATCTTTCGGGGTTGCTTTGTTTAGATCTCTGAAATCCACACAGATTCTTACTTTCCCGTTTTTCTTAAGTACTGGCACTATATTTGATACCCAATCCGAATAATCAGAAACCTCAATGAATCCTACTTCAAGCAACTTTTTTACTTCATCCTTGATTTGGAGGAGTAAATCCGGCCTAAATCGCCTTAATTTTTGCTTTATAGGTTTAAAATCCTCCTTTGTTGGCAATTTGTGAACCACAATGGATGGGTCTAAACCAGGCATATCGCTGTACGACCATGCAAAAACATCCAAGTATTCGGCTAGTAACTTGGTTAAATCTTGTGCCGTGCTCTCAGGCAATTTTCCCCCTATCCTCAGATTCCTAGGGTTTTCACTTGTTCCCAAATTAATCACTTCAATGGTTTCGGGAATTTCAATCTTCCTTGTTCAAAATTTTGCCAAATTTCTTGTGTTCTAAATTGATAATCAATATCATCTTCAACATCTAACCCAGTAGAGTTAGAGGTGATATTGATATTTTCATTAATTATACGCGCGAGATATCCCTGAACTTCATCACAATTGTCGAATCTGGTTGAATATGAATGAGGAATGTATGAGAATATGTGAAACAAAACGGAAATAAATTTTATTAAACTGGGACGGTGTTTAAGTACACTTATTTGAGCATCACATAATACTGAAAAACACGAAACACAAATCTAGTCTTAGATAAATTCTTACTTAAAAGACTTAATACTAGCGCAAGGCACAGAGAACCAATTTCTCAAGATCATTTCTTTGGATGAAGCATCTTCTTTGATATCATCTGGCTGCTGGATATGATGTGGCTTTGGAAAGGAATGGCTGATGTGAGGAATTTTGATGATTGGATCATACTCCTTGTCGAGCTTCCTTCTTCTCATTTGGTTTTTCATTTCTGCCACTTCAGCACAAGTGGGGGAATAACCCAATCCAAAGGTTCCCACCTGAGTTTCTTTCTCATATATCATCAAGACTTCGTCAAACATTTGAAGCCCGAAGTCTTCTTCTCCTTCTTTTCCAATGTAGGGACAGCTGTCTCCTTGTAAATAGCATAATCCTGTTCTCCCATAACAGTGATGAGTTGACCATTGGTTATGAACTTAACTTTCTGGTGCAGGCTTGATGGTATTGCCTGGCAGCATGGATCCATGGTCTTCCCAACAGCAGATTGAATGTTCTGGGGATATCAATCACTTGGAAAGGAATAATGAAAGTTTGAGGCCCGATGATGACTTCTAACTCCACTTCACCTATTATATCTCTTTTTGATCCATCAAAAGCACGAACCACAATAGAGCTTGGTTTGATGTCTGACGGTTCAATTTCCAATAAGCTCAAAGTGGCTAAGGGGCACACATTCAAAGAGGATCCATTGTCAACTAATACTCGAGAGACGATCTTTCCACAGCTTTTGACTACGATGAATAGGGCCTTGTTATGTTGATCTCCTTCCTCTCCCAGTTCTTCAGATGAGAAATGATTTGCTCATTTGCAAAGATTGAGTTGATGATATGCCCCAAGGCTTCTTCTGATACACCTTCTGGAACTTTCACTTCTTCTAAGGCTTTGAAAAGAGCCTCACGGTGTACATTAGAGCTAATCAGCAGACTCATGAGCGATATTTGGGCAGGTATTTTGGCCAACTGCTCGACAACCTTGTATTCACTTGCTTTCATCAGTTTTGCCAATGCTGACTTCTCTTCATCTTTCTTCCTTCTTCATTTTGCTGCTGTGGCATATTCACAGTTGCATTCTTCCGGTCGACTCATAAACTCTTCCTGAGCGAGTAAGGCCACCAACCATGGCCATTGAAGCATGATTTACCGCCTTATAATCAAATGGAGCGGCTTTATACTCATTCACAGCAAGGGGTATGTGAAAGGTATAGTTCTTAGGCTTTGATGAAGTTGATCCATCTTCACTACCTTTGCCTATTTCGATTTTGATGGATCTAGGTCCACCTTCGATCATACACAAACTCGTCTTCTTTTGCTTTCTTATCTTCCTCTTCAAATTCTGGACCCCATCCAGTTGGAGGAGCATCAGCATAGACACGGGGCTCAAACCAGTAATCTATTAAATACTGGTATTTTCCATCATTTCCCAGGGTTCCAATGGTTGGATCTCCAGCCTGATACCTTTCCCATAACTCAGCCTGTGTGCTCGATCTCCTTGGTTTCGGGATCAACATTTCCAGAATCTCTTCTTTTTTAATAGTTCCTTCTTGTAGTAGCTTGTAAATAGCAGGCCTGGTTTTGGTGCGGTCTCTTAATTCATATTGAGCAAATGACCCTTCTGGCGAAGGTTCCATGCTACTTGTTCTATGGTGATTGGCAACTCATCCAGATTGATTTCTGTCTGGCACTTCAGCGGTGATCATATTGATGACTGGTCCATGGTTTGGCAGTGGGTTAGTAGAGACGTTTGGAGTCTCAACGAAATCCAACTGGATGACTTTTGCATCAATAAGATCTTGGATTTTATGCCTAAGCCTCCAGCATCTGTCTGTTGAATGCCCGATTTGCCCCATGTGATATTCACACTTCAGCTCAGGATTGTAATATCTAGGCTTTAAGTCTTCCCTAGGAACTTCAAGATTGATCAGATTATCGGCCCTTAATTTAGCTAATACTTGGCTAAGGGGAACCGGAATTCGAGTGAAGTTCCGCCTGCTGAACCTTGATTGTTGATTTGGGACTGCACTTTGTTGAGTCTGATCCTTATTTGATTTTGATTCTGATTTGTTGACAACACGAAAGACTTAGTAGGGCCAGTTGCATCTGAAGTATTGACCATGCTGACGGTTGAATCTTCCCTTTGTATGGGACATTTCTCGGTGCAGTATATTTCTTTTCTTGTTGCAATTTCCTGCTGAAATTGCATTCTCAATCTGCACCCAGCTATCACCACTTCTGAGAAACTTGCTGATGCATGCCCAATCAGATGGGAAAAGAAAGGTTCCTCTAGCGTGTTGATAAAAGTGAAAGTGAGGTCTCTTTCAGGCATCGGGGTGGTGATCCTTGCAGCAATGCTCTCCAGCGCTGAGCATTCCTTGAAAGTCTCTTCTTTCTTCTTCTTCAGATTGCTTAAATCCCATACCGAGGGCGCCATCTCAATGTTAAACTTATACTGATTAAAGAACGCCCTAGCCAACTTGTCCCAAGTATCAATTTCTTGATGGTCTAATTGGGCGTACCAGGCCAAAGCAGCACCAGTAAGACTGTCCTGGAAGGTTTGCACCATCAGCTTGTCAAACTTTGCATATTGCCCCATTCGTCGCACATACAATCTGGTATGCATATTAGGGCAACCTGTCCCGTCATATTTTTCAAATTCCGGTGCCTTAAATTTCTCAGGGAAGGCACCTTCCTCATATTGAGGCAAATTCAGATCGCGGTTTGATCAAAACCATCGAACGTCTTCATTTTCTCAAACATTTTCTCTCCATTTCTTTAGCCTGAGCTTCCAGTTCTTTCTTCAACTCAGCCGCATTAAACTCATTTGATGACTCCTCTTGCTGAATAAGCTGCCCTCAATTTCTTTTCCTTTCTGTGCCCTTGAGGATTCTTCAGAGTTGTAGGGGTCTTGAGTTGGCAAGACTCTGTGTTAAAGCCTGCATCTGTTCAGCAATTCCAAGGAGGGTTTGTTCCACGGTGTTGAGTCTTTGTTCATTGGTCTGGTCTGTGGGGTTACTCCCGGTGTTAGACATCTTAGCTCGGGATCTGGTAACAATAGGGCTCCTAACCGGCTTGGACGCTATCTTTCAAGTTTTAAACTCGAATTTGCTAGACCTGGACATTTATCATTTATTAATATTTTTTTTTGAATAAATGAATTAATATACATATGCAAGAATGCAGATATGCTATCACACAGATGCAAATGGGGATATTGACCAATGATTTTTTTTAAAAAAAATTTGTATTAAAAGATAATGTTTAACATAACAAAAACTTCTAATGGTTTAGAAACCTTATTTCCTAGTGACTGAATAAAACTACTTTCTAATGGTTTCAAAGAACCTTGATTCCTAAGGACTAAACCTAAATCAACTAAACCAGTCTTCTTGTCTTAGTGGGGCAAACAATCTTGTCTTCCAGGGCTAGAATTTTCTTTTGAGCTGCCTTCAACTCAGCCTCTAAGAATGAAATTCTGCTTCCAGCACTTTGCAGGCGATCCACCATTTCCCTCTCTCTTTCTTGGAAATCTCGGTGACATACTTCCAGGCGAGCCGAAACAGCTTCCATGTAAGCAATTGTTTCAGGGTCAGGTTCCGATGGTGGGTTGAAGGACATCGGGAGCTTCATATCGAATATCCTTATTCTTCTTCATTTGGCTAGCCACATACCACCTGGTTGCTCTATATTTCTTGTTTCCTTATTTTCTGGCTCGACTTCAAAAACCGGCTTCACCTCTCTATTTTCCCATATAGCTCGGATTTGATTTAGCTTGAATTCTTTAGCTGGTAGTATCTTGGTTGGATCCAAATAATCTAGAGTGACTTGCTCCAAATTAGGCTTGACAGTAATATCTTGCAACATACCATACTGTCTGATAACACTTGAGGGTAATAACCAGTACAGCCGGTGAGTCCAATTAGGGGTACTGCCATGTATTCCTTGCAACTTAGGATGGCTGCAGGGATTTTGAACCAGCGAGCTTGCCACATCATGTCTTCAGGTGGCATGTCTTCAAGAATGGCAATTATATCCCATAAAGGATGATCATCTTCCATGTGGACCCTTTCAGCAAAGGATTGGATGAGATCATATTTCAGCTGATGAGGGATCCATTAGCCAAGTCTTTTCCGTAGTGCTTAATGTGGCTAGCAAACCAAACCATTAGTAAGTGCATGCTTGCTTTGAACTTGCCTTGTCCTTTAGACTTGATGTGATTCAGACTACGGACTTGTTCGGCTAGAAGAGCAGGAACATAGATTTGCCAGCTAAATATTGAGAAACCAGCTCTATGACCGGAAGTGGATGAACAAATTGCCATTAGGGAAGAGAATAGTTGCAAAAGCAGCTACTATGAAGGCATTAACCGGTTTTCTTCCCAAACTTCAAGTGGTATACTGAAAGTGGATCGGTTGCTTTTAAATATTCAGGAGTTCCAAACCAGTCCATCATGTGGTTAGCGGATGCAATATTCATTACAATCTTTGATGGCTTCAATAATTGGTCCCCTCTTGATCCCCAAAAACTCTGATATAACACGGACCGGGCTATGCTTGAAATTTGGAATATAGATTCCTTCAGAGGTAGGAGGTGCTTGGAGTAGCCTAGTATATTCCTCAATGGTTGGGCTAAGTACATGCTGACCAAACGGAAGACAGCTTCTTCAGGTTCCCATAGATGAGTGAGGGCCCGGAACATGGTGAATGGAACATGGATCTTTGGTAGGCTGAGGATTGGGCCTAAATGACTTTTGGACTGGAGTAAAACTGACAAACCATCGGTCCAGTAGGAGCATTGGATCCTTGAAAGGTTCCACTCGATTTTCTCTAATAAGGCGAGCCCATAAGCTATCGCTACTGTCGGTTGAAGACATCATTTTCTGAAAATTTTTAAAAGGTATAAGCTAATATTTAAAAATTTTTAATTTTTTGACAGCTTTTATATATTTTTTTTTTTTTTTTTTTAGTATTACATATGTACATTTATATTTTTCAATTTCATTTTTTTTTAAAAAAGTTGGTCAATCCCATGCTAATGAATGCATGATTTGGTAGGGTTCTATAGGTTCCCCGATTTAGTGATACTAAACCGGAGTGGGAGGACATTTCTTGATCTAGAGGGTGGAAAGCCACAGCCCCGGACCTTACTTCGTCCTCCTCGCTTAGGCTCTTAAGACGGCCCTGGTACGACCGTATCTAGCACACATTTATGCTAATGCAAATGCAAATGCAAATAAGAAATCAAACTTTTGTTTTCTTTTTTTTTTTTCATATTTTGCAAGGATATATATTTACAAACAATATTCAAGATAATATACAAAGAATCATATATTCACAAAAATTGAGCAAGGATAAATTTAAAATTTAAAATTCCTAAGTGGCTAGCCCTCTCTTTTTTAAAAAAAATTATAGTCCCCAGTGGAGTCGCCAAGCTGTCGAGCCTGGATTTTTTCCACTCTATCTTATCTGGTTCATTTCTTAACCCGATTCACATTAAACCCGAACCCATTTAACATGAATCCTCGACTAGGGGTTAAAAGAAATTTTAAAAAAATTTTAGAGTCGCCACCCGATATAAATCGGGAAAAAATAAAAAGCTAGGATCAATGGGTCGGTTGATCCTAACTTAGCTACTAGTCTGCGAAAATTTGATTTAAAAAAACAACTTTTAAAACCAGATATCATGGATTCGGGGGCTAACCTATTAAAACCAAATGGTTACCACTTTTGGAATTTTAAATTTATAATCTATCCTTTTCATGCTCAAAAAAAATTAATAAACATTAACAAAATATTTACAATCAAATCATTCATTTTTATTTTTATGTTTTTCTTCATTTTTTTTTTTATTTTTTTTAGAACATAATACACAACAAAATTTTTTTTTAAAAAACTTATATTTACAAAAATTATTACTAAAAAAAAAAACATTTTTTTTATTTTTTATGTCGCCCCGCAGGTGCCTACGTACTCGCTAATCGAGATCAGACAAAACGTAGTTCTTTTAAAAAAATTTAATTTGTTGATCAATTTTAATTTTTGAACTATTCTCATTTAAGTTCATTAAATTTTCAAGTTTTTATAAAAAATCATTTTTTTGATGCTCCTATGATCTAATCAATTGATTTTTTTTATTTATGAAAATATAATTTTTCTAAGTCCGAAAATCATTTTTTATTATTTTATTTTTTTCTAAAAAATTTTGTTTTTGGAAAATCCAATTTTGTATTTTTATCTATTTTTATTATTTATTTTATTTTTATTTTTTTTTTTTTTTTTTTAAAAAAAATCACATAATTTCACAACATATCCATAATATTTAAAATATATTAAAAATATTTTTCATGCATTAAATATGCATTTCAAGGTAATTTGTGTATAAATACACATTAAAAATATTCAAAAAATATCAAAAATATCAAAAAAAATAAATTTATATAAAAAATAAATATTTTGATTTTTCTGGATTTTTCTGTTTTTTCTGAATTTTTCTGAATTTTTTATGAATTTTTATAAATTTTTTACTATTTTTTATTATTTTCTGAAATTAATTATATAATAAACTATTAATAAAATAATGCGGATTAACCTGGACCGTCGGATGAAGCGGACGAGATCTGGAGCGTTGATCTCGCTGACCGATCTGGATCGTCTGATCTTGTTGACTCGATCTGCCGTCTGATCGCTTGATGAAATCTGGGCCGTCTGATCGCTTGATGAAATCTGAGCCGTCTGATCGCTTGATGAAATCTGGGCCGTCTGATGCTTGATCAAATGAGCCGCTGATCTGCTTGATGAATCTGGGCCGTCTGATCTGCTTGATTGAATCTGGCCGTCTGATCAGAGTTGACCGTTGACCGATGACCGACGACCGTTGACCGATGGCCGACCGGGTTGGGATTCGGATTTTCGGGTCGGATTCGGATCTTCGTCGGGCGAGGAAGACGATGACGCGATCTTTCGAGCGTTCGTCGGCCGTCCCTGGTGGTTGTTGACCTCCCTAAGCTTGTCGGCCCGACTTCTATGCTGGTGGTGCGTCCGTTGGTGGTGGTGGCGTTCACTCAGAACCACCAGAAGCGGCGGTTCGCGGTGGTGGGTAGCGGCGGCGTTTGAAGAACAAAATAAAAAAAATTTTCAGAGAGAAATCCGATCAATTCGAACAAATCTAAGCACACTAAATCATCCAAATAAAGTTTCTAACATTGTTACAACACTCAATTTGGATTAAAACTGATCTAATCAATTCGAATTTGAAAAATTCGAATTCTATACCCTAATTTCAAGAATTTCGAATTGGTTTTGCTATGTATGTGTTCTTCTGAAATTGACTTGTGCCTTTTGCTCCTAGGACCTCCTATTTATAGGTTGCAAGCTCAATTTTACGTTTCAAACCGTTTCAAAAATGAATTGATTTTTGCCCCTTGATTTTTCACGAATTTAATTAGAAAATCCATGATTAATTTGTTTGAAACTGATGAATTGATGATTATTTTCATATTCCATGCCAGATTCATCCACTCAATTTTTGTAACTCCTCATTCATGTGCAATTGAATATTTATACATTGAATTTTGTAACTTTTGGTTGTTTTTTTTGCACTAATTTTGTAACCACTTTGTAACCACTTTGCAATCCCATCATCAATTTTGACAATCAATGATTTTTTGTCAGTTAAAAACTGATGCAAAGTAAGGCAAGAGTCACATTTGAGGAAAATGAAAAGACAAAAATGATAAAAAAGGCAAAAATTTGCCTTTGCTAGGGTTTGAACCTGTGTCCTTGAGCTTGAGTGTGTTTTTGGGTCCATATGTTTAACCAACAGGCCATTTGGCCTGTGCCTTGATCACTTAGCCAATTTCATCAATACTTAAGGCTTTTAAAAAAATGAATTTAATTAAATTTTAAGCCTTAATTAATTGGGCAAAAATTGGGTGTCTACACTCTGTTAATTGGTGCTGAGACATTAGGGACAATGTCTCTAACAAGTGTGGGAAGGGAATCATGCTTGCATGCTAGCTAAAATTATTTGAGACGAATAGTAATAATGAATGTCTGTCAAATTTATTTCTTAATGAAGCAAGCTATTCTGGTATGGTGCTAATTAGGTTTTGACTTTAATTGAATTTTGTACAAGTGCTGGAATAATAAATGTAATTGCATTTGTTGGTCCCAAAAGATAACCAAGAGGGGGGGGGGGGGGGGGGGGGTGAATTGGTTATAATGCTTATTTTTCAAAATTTGAACAAATTACACACTACTTGGTTATAATGGATTTAAAACTTACTTGAAACAATAATTTAAACAAATAAAAGCTTTATGAAAAATTCGGAATAAAAAAAATTTGGACAACTTTTTCAAACTTGTAAACTTCTGCCTAACTCTCTGAGTAAGAAAAATGTTAACAAGGTCTCTGAGTAACCTTCTGAGCAATCAAATCATAAAAAATAATACTCAAAATAAAAGAGATAAGAAGAAGAGATTGCAGATCGATGTATAGAGGTTCCGCCTTGTGCGTCAATCCTCTCTTCCAGCTCCAAGCCAGGATCCCGGTACTCCTCACCGGTGTGTTCCACTATCCAATCAAAATCAATGAAGTTACAAGAGTATTTGCCAATCCTTTGGCTACAATTCACTTAGCTTGATTCTCACACTTAATCAATCAACTAAGCCTACTTGTAACTCTCAACTCACAAAGAGTAAAAACAAATCAAGAGGAATAAAAATTTTGAGTTTCCTCAATTTTTCGCACAGTGTACAGTAAAACAATAAAAATGACAAATTTTGAGCACTTTGATCTTTCTGAGTAATTCGTGTTGTTTCTGAGTTGTTCTCAAGTAATGTGCTATATCTTCTGCTTCGTTCCTTCTCCTATATTTATTTCAATCGCGCTGCAACGGATGGAAGAAGGAATTGGATCAATTCGTCCAGATTTCATGCGCGTAGGAGTCGTTCTTTCTTCCGCAAAATCTGCTTCCATCTATCTTTATTTGACTCAATTTGAATTCGAATATTTGAATTCATCTTCATAAACTAGCTTCTGATAATATCTTGCAACTGATAAGATTATCTTCTAACTGAAAATTCGGATTCAATCTCGTCTGTGTTGATCCACTGCACACAATTTCACTGTTCATGCTTATCCTTCATTTCACGTGATCTGTTTTGGACATAAACCACGATTTTTCTATCCTTGTAAACTTCAAACAAACTTTCTCCTAAAATATAGTATTCTTTACATAAAATAAAAATCAGTTTAAGTTTGTTGAAATGAACATGATCCTCTTGTAATAAAATATTTTTCGTGTTCCTTAAATCAAACGAAAATCTAAAATAAACCCTGTGGATTTAATCCAACTTTGTGGAACACATTAAGTATAATACCCAATTTATACTCAACATTTGGAGCTAGGTCTTCAAAACTGAATCGTGTTTCAAAAAATACTTGCTTTGTGTTATTCATGTTCCTTCTGAGTTTCCTTCTGAGTATTGAAATTCAATACTGCATACCTTATATGTACCTTCTGAGTTACCTTCTGATTATGATTTTACTTAAAAGATGATTTCTCTATTACTAAAAACCATTGCTGCACATATCAACAAATTATATTAGTAACATGTAACTCTTTTTTGTTATCATCAAAATCATCTCTTGAGAGAAATCAACATTCTCCCCTTTTTGATGATAACAAAAACTCAAAAAATATTGTGATTAAATCAAATAATTTGAAAAAAAAATTGCGATTACATCAGTAATATCAGCAACAATATTTTATCTCAGCAAGTACAAATCAACATCAGTAGCAACAAAATTAATCATCCAGAATCATCAGCAGTAAACTTCAGCCAGTAAACATCAGTCATCCATTATCAAAATATTTTACCTCATTTTCTCCCCCTTTTTGTTAGCATCAGAAGATATAAGAAGAAAATATGCATTCAAAAGATACTAAAGTATGTCAATATTACAGACCAAACAAAAGATAGAGTCATTAAGAAACTAAAGTTAAACTGTCTTTCTTGTAGGTAAATAGAAGCCTTGTTTTGTGCTTTCATCTTCTTTCTTTGTCGAAAAAACTTGGCGTGCAGGTGGAATAATTGGAGGAATTGGTGTTGGAACAAATTGTGGAGTTGAAGAAGTTGAGAACAGATGTGATAATCCACTTGAGTAAATTGAGGAGGGAGAGGGAGCAGCAGATCTATCAGAAGAAGAATGGCCAAAGGAAATGGAGAGAAACCTTGCAGCTAAGGAAATGAATGTTGTCCTCTGGAATTGTGCACTTTCTGATGAAACAAAAGGTGTGAAGTCAGAGGCAACATCATCATCCATAGTGAAGTAAAAACATCAGATTTCTAGCAGGGGTTTCAAATTTCTGTTGAGCTAGAGGTGATGAAAAAAAGAGGTGGATTAGGCTCCCGAGCAATGCAATAAGCTTCAAGCGAATCAAGAATAGAATTAAGTAGATTTTTCTTGAAGGACTCGAAACGGTCGTTTAGAGCTTTTCAACTTGCATCCGAATAGAGGACAGTGATGATTCCCCTCTTGGATCAGATAAATCCTTTCCTCTGACTCACTATCTGAGTCACTATCTTGAGCCTGCCCTGCACCTTCGTTAATCTCAAATTACCTCCTGTTCGCAAAATATTTCTTGCTTTCTTCATTCCCATTTTTTCTTTCCCCTTTTGTTTGAGCTTCTTTCCTGATCTGGCTTTGTTTTGTTCCCCTTGAGGAACCTTCTGCAGAAAGAATTAGCTCCCCCTCAG